>ML377592.1:0-107712 GCA_005239525.1 Nicotiana knightiana | reverse complement strand
ATATATATATATATATATATATATATATATATATATATATATATATATATATATATATTGTAAGGTGCATTGGGAGAATTAGATTCGTAGAATGTTGGTTGTTAAGGTTCAGGGAATGTCATGATGGCTAGAGGATGAATTATATGGTGCATGGTGCTGATTCAGCAGAGGTACGCAGTTGTGTTCTGCTGTCTCGTGTGGCAGTTGATATGGTGTTCATATATTAGAAACACGCCTGGTAGAGAATTTCAAGTGTTGGAACTGGGTTACGAGCTTATTGTATGGATAAAATAGGATATCTTCATATTTGATCAAGCTAATGTGCTCAGCTGGGTTATGGTAGCATGGGCAGGTGCGCGATGTGTTAAATAGTGATTTCAGATAACTCCAGAGCAGTTCTTGGCACGTTCGAGGACAAACGTCTGTTTAGGTGGGGGAGAATGTAACGACCTGACCGGTCGTTTTGAGCCCTAGCGCGTCGTTCAACGGGTTGAAGTCATAAGAAGCTCCATTTCAGGTATTATGAATCGTGGGCATGGTTAGAGTTGAGTTTCGGGATGTTCTAATTCAATTGGAAAGAAAATTCTCATTTTCAGAAGCCTTCAGTTGGAGAAATTGACTAAGATTGGAATTTTGAGTAAACGACCTCCAATCAGGATTTGAAGGTTCCAACAGTCGTATAATGATTTCGGATTTAGGCGTATGTCCGGATCTGGCTTTGCATAACCCGTGAGCATTTCGACGCATATTATGGAAGATAGCATTCTAGAAGAATTTCATAAGTTTGGGCTGTAAGGCATTTCAATGTTATAGATGTCTGTTTGGGATTTCGTCTCTGGGAATAGCTTCGTATGGTGATTCTGGAGTTTGGAGCGCGATCGAAAGTAAATTCAGATGTCCGTAGGTCATTGTGAAGTCATTTGGCTAAAGATAGGAATTTGAAGGTTTTTTGGGAAATCCGTTCGGAAGTGGAAATTTTGATATCGGGGTCGGAATGCGATTCTGGCAGTTGGAGCAGGTCCGTAATGTCAAATATGACTTGCGTACAAACTTTTGGGTCAATCGGACGTGATTTGATAAGTTTCGGCATCGGATGTGGAAGTTTGGAATTTCAAGCTTTTAAAGTTTGAATTTTAGTGCGATTCATGATTTCGACGTTGTTTGATGTGATCTGAGGCCTCGAGCAAGTCTGTATTATGTTTTGGAATAGGTTGGTGTAATTGGGCCGGGTTCCAGGGTCCTCGGGTGGATTTCGGGTGATTAACAGATCAAGTTTGGAGTTTGAAGAAGTGTTGAGGTTGTTGTCATTTGGTGTGACCGCACCTGTGAGGCTTTGGCCGCAGGTGCGGCTTTGGCGCCGCAGGTGCGAGATTTTGATGGCTTGGCTGGGAGCGCAGGTGCGATGTAATTTCTGCACTTGTGTATAGGTATAAAAGAGTTTCATACGTAAGCCACCTTTTGACAACTCAGCCAGTCACGTGGACACAGGAAAACGCAACAGCTGGATATGATTCTTTAAAGAGGTACGGAACAAAGAGGCACAATTTAGAAAACTCTCGAGCTTACCAGCCACGGGAAACTCAACCTGGTCAAAACAGGGAGGAGGCACGGTCAGAATGGATCTAGACAAAGCTACGAGCAGATTCAAAGACCCACAATTGATTACTCGAACATTATGTAACCGTACCCCAATTACCGATATCCTTTGTAACGCCTCATTAATGTCATAATTAGTCATTAATTAGCAACCATAGCAAATGTCATCTTTGTAAAAGAATCTGATTCTTGAATATAATTGACTTCGCTTTTCTATTTTTGCAATATTGTCTGTTATTCAATTTTCTCCATTTCCTTGATTATCAGTAACCCGTGTTCATCTTAAAAATAATCTTTAGCCAAAGGGTCTAATCCTTAACGGAAGGCATGGAAGCAGGCAGAGAGGGAAAAACAACATGCACGGAGGGTTGAGGAGCTGCAGAATCCACGGGCAAAGCAGCAGGCACGGAGAGTTGAAGAGTCTAGGAAGTTACGGGCAAAGAAACAATAGAAGTTGAAATAGCTAGAGGAACAGAAGAGACAGCTTCTCTCAAAGAAGCAAGAAAGACAGCAGTTAAAGGGACATCGTCAGGAGCGAGATCAACACCCTCATGAATAGGGGAATGTGAAACATAATCAAGGACAGGGGGCTCAATCAAAGACAAGAAAGGAAAGGTTAAGAGGAAGACTGGAAGATGAACGAACAATAATTTCCTGGGCCTGAGCCAAAGAAATCTTCGGGATAGATGAAGCAGATACCCCACGAGCGGAGAACCCTATTAAAAGGGAAAAAGTTAAACGACAAAGAAAGAAGAGACTCGAGTAAGGAAAGAAGCAAGAACAAAGAGCTTCACTTATCATGGGTATTTACATACCAACCATACCTCCCAGTGAGGTACTTCCAAGATCTCTCTTCTGAAGGAGCAATGGATAACAATTTTTCTACCCAATCAAGAATACCAGAGACATTCTCAATAGTATTCATGATTGTTGATAGAAGAAGAAATAGATACGGTGTTAATAAAACATCTCAAGTAAAACCGAGAAAATGTAAATAAATTTGAGCTAAAGCATACTCACGTGCGTGATTTCACTTCTCAGGGAAGGGAAGATTTTCTTCACCCACTAAACTCACAGTGGGTACAGCAACATACCGGAGGTACCAACCCCTATCCTTATCATCTCCAGGGGTTACCAGCACTCTTTTGCTTCTAGCAGTCAGAGTAAAAACCCCTTTACGAAATAAGGTAGGAGAGTAGAGATGACTAATATGTTTGAAAGTAAAAGGAACTGAGGTTAAAGAAGCCAAACTCCTAATACATGCGACAATTCACCACACAAGCGTATCAACTTGTCCTAAGCAGATATTGAAAAACCGGCAAAACTCAATTATAACTGGGTCAATGAGGGGTCTAAACCCTAGAGTGAAAGGGTACATATAAACAAAAGAATATCCCGTCTTGTAAGACATTATTCTTTGATTACTATTCAGAATATAGACAGGGAAGTCAGACCTCCAAAAGCACTGCCTATGAACAAGGGAAATCTGACCCTCAGTTATAAGGGTCGAATATCTTTCAACACTTTCAAGAGAAGAATATTGGTCTACAAGAACTTGACTATCCCTAGAAAAAACAAACTCATCAGGGACAATTTCATCGACTCCAAGTTCACGAAGGCGTTCACCTCTACCTCTAGACAAAGAACGAGAAACCCTAAACCTTGGAGAAACTAGATATCTAGTTGAAGGAGAAGGAACTATCTAAGAAGAAGATGAGCCCCTCGAAGGAGTGGATCCTAGACTTCTAAGTCTACCACCCCTCCGACTCCTAGTCGGAGCAGAAGATGGCGTTAAACTTTCAATATCAATTAATCCTTGAGGTTGGTTTGAAGAAGACATGTTTACAAAGGCAAGAAGAAAGTTCTTTACAAAAGACAAAGTTAGAAAGGTGTTTCGTGGAAGCAAAGAAAAGAAGAAAGGTATTTATACTGGAGGATAACCATTAAACATGGGGAAAAAAGAAAAATAATGATGAAAAGTCATAATTGAAGATGTCAGTTCGGGACTGGCACAGCCGCAAAAAGTCCTAAAAGGTGCCGAGTAAATGCAGAACCAATCCGAAAAGGACGCGTGGTATAAGCATTACATGGAAGTGGCAAACGACGCCTATGGTGCAAAGAAGGATACAATGATTTGAGGAAAAGCGGCAGAAAAATATTGCCGCCATAAATGAATATCCACTTACCAAACATTAATATTTAAATATATGGTAAGTGGGGGGACTATCTGTATTGGTAAAAAAGAGTTCACATGTAAGTCAGCTTTTGACAACTCAGCAAGTCACGTGGACACAGGAAAATGCGACAACTAGATATGATTCTTTGAAGAGGTACGGAACAAAAAGGTAGGATTCAGTAAACCCTCGAGCTTATTAGCCACGGGAAAGTCAACCTAGTCAAAACAGGGAGGAGGCACGGTCAGAATGAATCTAGACAAAACTACGAGCAGATACAAAGACCCACAATTGATTACTCGAACGTTATGTAACTGTATCCCAATTACCGCTATCCTTTGTAACGCCTCATTAATTTCATAATTAGTCATTAATGAGCAACCATAGCAAGAGTCGTACGTTATAGGAATCTCCTATATAAGGGATGGGAATACAGCTTGTAAAGGCATATGATTCTCGAATATAATTGACTTTGCTTTTCTATTTCTGTAATATTGTTTGTTATTCATTTTTCTCTAGTTCCTTGATTATTAGTAACCAGTGTTCATCTTAAAAATAAGCTTTAGCCAAAGGGTCTAATTCCTTGGTTAAACAACCTGCGAAGGAGCAGATGCGGACAATTGGGCGCAGCTGCAAGTTTTGGCTAGAGTTGAGGAAGCCGCATGTGCGGGAGTTTAGGCGCACCTGCAGTATCGCAGGTGCAAGATGTGGATCGCAGGTGCAGATATCGTCCTGGGTAATGTATGTCTTATAACCGAGCACTTGCCTCATTTTCTCCTATTTTCTTTTGGTTTGGGCGATTGTGAGGAACTTCGAGAGGGGATTTTCATCAAGCATCGCAAGGTAAGTGATTCATTCCCATTACTAAGTTAAATATGTGATATTGCATGGAATTACACATGGAAATTAGTAGGAAATTGGGTTTTTTTGAGGAAAAACCTAGAAATTTTATTTTGGATTTCTACCACGAATTAAGCGTGGAATTTAGAGCAAATTGTATATTTGAGCTAGTAAGTCTATGAGTAGAGTTTATCTTCGAGAAATGTTGGAATCTGGGCACGTGGGCCCGAGTGCATTTTGGTCAATTCCTTGAGCGGAGATAGGAGTTTATATAATTTGAATTGTTAGAAAATATTCGAGTATATTTTCATTGCTTTGCCCGTTATTTGGCAGTTTTGGGGCGTTGTGCATCAATTGCAGTCGTCGAAAGGTCTTGGGAGCTGGTTATAGAAATTTCGGAGCGAGGTAAGTCTCCTTTATAACTTTTTGAGTCGGAATTGTCCCCATATGCGAACTAATTAAATACATACTATTATTTACGGGGGCTACGTATGCACGAGGTGACGGGAGTCCGTGCATAGCTACCAATATGCTTATGTCCGGGTAGTCTAGGACCCACTAGCATGCCTTACTTGTTGTACTTGTGATCTTGCCAGTAATATTAGACCGCTAATATTAACGAAATAGTACTTGAATGCCTAAGAAGACTAGAGCTCATTTTCTTAATCATCTAGAAAGAGAATTGACTCCTCCGTGGATAATTGTATTTTTGATAAGGTTATATTATTGAATATTATTAAACTTAGCAAATGAGTTTCAAAACAAAGATTTAAATGCTATTTTTCTTGTTCCTTTAAGAAGAATTTTACAACTTTCCAGGGTAACTGCTTTTTTAATAAAGATGTGGACTTATTGTGTGAATATGTGTATCTATGGGTGCCTGAGTCGCATGTATGATTCGCAAGCAGGATAACCCTATATTTATGTATAACCGCGTCGCATGATCGATTCGTGAGCGGGGAGGATAGATGCATCTATGGTTCGAGCCGTTCGACCCTCGGCAATGAACAATTTATTATTGTTGGTCCGCGTTGTTCGACCCTCGGCACTTTGTTTGCGCATGATAAATGCTGCGTATTTCCTGTGATTCATACATGTTTATCAGCCTAAGGAAGTGTTTAATGGCCAGTTAAGAAGATGAAGAATTGATGTGTAAAATGTGAAATAAGTATGATGTTTCTTATCCCTGATTATTATTTAAATTGTCAACTGAAATGATGAAGATTTAAAGTGTTAAATGTGGAAGGAGTTGATATTATTTATTCCTGGATTAATAAACTGCCTATGACATTCATGCTTAGTGTCTCACTTGATTATACTAAATTGACTTCTAGCGAGTGTCTAATTAGACCTCTCGTCACTACCTATTTGAGGTTAGGCGGGATACTTATTGAGTACACGTTGTTTCCATACTCAGGCTACACTTGTTGTGCATGTTTATTGCATAGTTACCTTCATATCAATATGGATCATTTGGAGACTTAGATGAGCTGCATCACTCGGAGATGACCCGCTGTCGGCAGAGTCTTCCTCTATGTATTGTATTTTCATTTTCATTCCTTGTCCAATTTGTATTTCGGAAAAGCTTTGTAGAATTTGTAAAATTCATAGCAATTGCTCATGTACTTGTGTCACTGGGTTTTGGGATGTGTTTGGGATGTATTTTATAAAAATGGAATATTAAATTGTCGTTTTTACTTAGAGAATTTTATTCAGTTATCATGTAATAAAGTGAAAGGTAATGATTTTAAAAATGCTAAAACAAGAAATTTAACTTAACTATTTAAACATTAGCTTGCCTGACAATGGTGTCCGGCGCCATCACGACCTTATGGATTTTGGGTCGTGACATATAGATCCCTATTCCCCTAATTAAGACTCCTCGTACGTGCTTTTACAATTTTATGACTTGCAGAGGTGTTTGGTTTGGTTTTGGATGGGTTTGGGTTGTATTAACAACACTTATTTGCTTAATAGTGGCTTAGATGAACAAGCTAGACTTGAGTAAACATTTTGAGTAAATGACCAAGAAACCGAGATTTGAGGTTCCAATAGGTTAGTATGGTGGTTCTGGACTTGTGCATGTGTTCAGATCGAGTTTCTGGTGATCCGGGAGCATTTCGATGCACAGTGTTGAAAGTTAGCGCATTGACTATTATCAAGTTCATTAAATTGGGTTTCAAGTAGACTTTAGTGTCATCGAGGTCTTTGGATTCCAAGCCTGGGATTTGGTCCACATGGTTATTTATGCCTTGTACGTAAAATTTGGCATTATTCCAAGTTGTATGAGTATGATTCCCAGCGTTCGGAGCTAGTTGAAGAAGTTTGAAGTTCGTAAGTAGATTAATTTGGTTTTGGGGTGCGATTCTTAGTTTCGATGTTTTTTTTGTGTTTCGAGGCTTCGATCAAGTCCGTATTATGTTTACGGACTTGTTGGTGCATTTGGATGGGGTCACGGGTAGCTCGACTATGTTTGGGACCACCCAGAGCTAAGTCTGAATTGTAAAAATGCCGGGTCAAGTTTCTTTCTTCGCGATCGTGGAGAAGGTATCGTGTTCGCGGATAAGGTATCGCGTCCGCCGAGAAGGAATTAGGTGATGGGCAATTTTTCACTTTGCGTTCGCGATCAGATGTTCGTGTTCCCGACGGTTGAAGACCTATGGCCATCGCGTTCGCGTTTATGGGCCCGCGTTTGCATAATAGAAATGAGCTTTTGGGGTAAACTGGTCTATTGCCCTTCGCATTCGCAAAAGTGGGGCCGCGTTCGCATAACTTTTGTCAAGCAAGCCTTCGCATTTGTGAAGCCTGCTTCGCGTTCGCAGAGTTCATATTTTTAGAGACCTTGGCAGTTTGCCTTCGTGATCGCAATGGCTTTTTCAATGATCGCGAAGAAGGCAGGCTTGGGCAGAAGCTTGATTATAAACGGGACTTTGGCTCATTTTGTTAATTTCTCCAAACTTTTGGACGATTTTAGAGCTCTTTGGAGAGGGTTTTCACCTATCATCTTGAGATAAGTAATTTCTACATAATCTGAGTTTAATACACAGATAATAGGTATATTTTAACATGTAAATTGTTGAAATTTTAGGACTTTGTCGAAAAACCTAGGTTTTAGTAAAAATGGGATTAGACCACGAAAATGATGTTAAAAATGAGTAAAAATTATATATTTGTGTTCGTGACGTTATGGATAATATTTATTCCGGAAAAGTTCTGGGATACGGGCACGCGGTCTTGTGGGTGAATTTTAGGAACATTTAAATTTGGGTTGGCTGATTACTCTAATAGTTAAATTATGAAATTTTGAGCATATATTGATTATTATGTACGATCTTTGTCTAGTTTCGAATTGCTTGACATCGATTTAGGACTATTAGTGTGATTTGTGAGACGGGAAGAGGACATGAAAGTAAGATAAGTCTCTTGCCGAACCTTGTACGGGGGAATTTATCCCCTTAGGTGTATTAATTATTGTGTGTAACTTATTGTGCGGAGCTACGTACGCACGAGAGTCCGTGCTTAGAAATATTTATGTTATGTCCAGGTAGACTTAGATTTGCCTCATGCTTTAATTGTGATGTTTGTATTTATCATGTGTATTTGGTTTCCTTAGTTTATGATGGAGATTGAGGTTAAAATTAAAATATTTATTTAGCCTCTACTTTGGAAAATTGTGAAATATTGGGTGAACATGTCTTCTCGACTCACGTGTACTTTCGCGAGCGAGGAAATTTTTATACTCTTATGGGATCGGATGTTCGCCTCGACAGTGTTGTAACTTACTTTTATGTGATCAGACCGTTCGTCTCGGTAGTATGGTAACACTATTCTTATGGCATTGCGTGTTCGCCTCGACATTACTAAGTATCACTTTTCCTATGGGATTGGGCCTTTTGCATCGACAGACTGGTGTTTAATACTTGAGATTGGATTTTATTTTCGTAACAATTGAGTTAGCGCCTTCGAGTCCGACTATGATATTTTAGTGATTTGATATAAGTCCATGTTTGAAATTTACTATTAATAGTTTATCTACTTCGTTTATACTTGTTGTATATCCTCCATGTTTATTTTATGCATTTTACTACTGTTTGACCACTAATAAGTGTCAAGTCGATCCCTCGTCACTACTTCTTTGAGGTTAGAGTAGATACTTACTGTGTACGCATTTTTTTTAGGTACTCATGGTACATTTCTGCACTGAATGTCCAGGTACTGAGACAGGTACTACTAGTGGTCACACGGGCGCGTAGCTGCACTTCACCGAGACCTAGTGGTGAGCTGCTTGCCTTGCTTCGATCTGTAGAAAGGGAGTCTCCCTCTACCTTGGTTATTGTTTCTGTCTATTTTACTTCGAACAGTAGTCATAGTAGTTTTGTATATTCCCTAGATTGCTCATGCACTTTTGGTACCCAGTTTTGGGGGCTTCTAACATTTATGTATTGTTGTACTTATTATTACTCTTGTAGTGGTTTATGTATTATTCACTTTTAATATTTATGAGAAAGAAGTATGTGCAGTTGCATGAGATTTTACTTTTAGTCGGTGTATTTTAGGAAACTTCTATTTTGAAAAGTTAGAAAGGAATAACCAAATTAGAGGTTCGCGTGTGGGCTTGCCTAAACGGCAACGTTAGGCTCCATCACGTCCTATTATAGGATTTGGGTCCTAACAACCCGAAACATCGACTATTCATGGCACTGTTCTCTAAATCATTCGTCCAAGCATACAATCTATTCATAACGACTCCATCAGTCTCGTATGCCGTTGGATCCAGTACTACACGTGGTGGCGTGATTCCCGTACAACCAAGGATATGTAGGCAGCTCATGGACCAGGGTTCGAATCCCATATTTTAAGCACCTCATACCCCATCCTCATTTATTTGGACAATATTGATTATCATTTTTTTACCTGGCAATTCTTTCATCATTCCAGGGTAAATATGGGCAGCTGTTGATGCTCAATTTTGCCATCATATTTTATAGAATATTTCATATAATTTTTCAAAATATTATTTTTGTATTATTATCAAATATATATTACAAGAGTTCATAAAAATAGTTTTTATCCTTTTTAACCTTTTAAATTTGATTTTTTAGCGTTTTAATTGATAAATATTAATTAATTACTCCTTCAAATTATATTTTGGGTGGTTAATTGTCCAAATTATTATTTATACCCACATGTATAATCTTAATTCATTCTATATAATTATATTTGTATTTTATATTATTTGCATTACAATTGCAATACTAGCCACTATTTTCCAACAATTGTTGTTATTTTCTATTTAGGTCAAAGTAACATTTCTTTGCTTTTTCAATTATAATTTTTTATTTTTAGAGTGTTAGTTTCGAAAAATAGTATTTTTATCATTTTAATAATTACTTATAATTTATTTTATTTAATTTTCGTGTATTTTTAGTTGTAGCCGAAGGTGCAAATTTCAGACAACAAATGGCCCAAAAACCAGGCCCAACCGCCTTAACCCATCAGAAACCCAAATCTAGTCGCCCAGGCCTAAACCAAGCACCCAATACCTAATCTGGCACTATCTCTAATCACAATTGTTGATGTTATAGATCAACGACTCATAACTCACAGCCCCTTTTTAATTGATTTCAATTTGTGGAGAATCAAATGATATTTCATCAGTATACACTCGATAAGGGACGATTCTTGCACTTCCTGTTGGATTTGCTGCCGTTAGACCCTAACCAGGGTTTGAAATTTTTTCATCTCCTCTACCGACTCTATCACTAATTGCATGTGATCTTTTCTTTTCTTATTTGTGTTTAATTGATTGCTTTCCATGTTAGTTTGTTCGATTTAACACTACATAAACCCCTTTGCCCAATTCCCTTAGACGAACCTTAATCACTATTCTCTTTCACTTCCTAACTCTGTAACACTCGAGTTTTCCTCTAAAATTATTAGTTCTTGACCGGTTGAATGCCAAGGCCACTATGATTGGTCCATTGGCTTCATCCAGTGTCGGAGCTCATTTTATGCTCTTATGAACTATGAAGCACTAGGTTTTAGAAGTTCTCACTGTTCCCTCTTGAATAGTGCTAATTAGGGTGCCGCTAAAACTCAATTTTTTCTCATTTACTTGCTTGTTATTTTGTGACTGGTGAGTGCTCTTGACTATAGCAATTTTATTCCCTTTTTTGCCAGTTTTCATACTATGTATCATGATATGTTTAATCTTATGTGAGCAAATATAGTAAGCTCACCGGGGTACAAAATTGTTTGGTTATATGATGCATTGGGGTGATTTGAAGTATAATTATTGTAGAACATGGCATTTCTACGGTCCATTATGCGATCGCATAACTAGACCGCGGATACATGATCCTTCATGGAGTGGAGCAGAAGAAAAAGCTTATTTTTGGAGGTCATTTTGCGGTCAACTATGCGAGCGCATAATTATTTCGCGTGCCATACATCCGTCGCAGAGTGAGCATGAAAAATTCTGAAAGGACACTTTTGCAGGGCATTATGCAACCGCGTAACTAGTATGAGAACCGCACACCTACCCGAACAACCCAAATTTTGGGACCATTTCTGCGGGCCATTTTGTGGGCCACAAACCTGATCTACTATGCACATTGCGATCGTATAACTTAATTCGGAGGGTCCATTTTCTATTTTTATAACCCGAACACATTTCTTATAAAATGAATTTGGGGTTATTTGGCCGGTTTAAATGGCTATTTTAGAGAGAGGGAAGTGCTTTAGATAAAGAGGAGGAATCCCCAAGTGCTTTGATCATCAATCCTTTCCCCAATCTTGAAGATTTAAGGGAATCGCTCACTAGACCATCAACTATCCAGGTAAAACTTTCTCCTAAAACCATTAAGAAATTGTTATTGGTTTAAGTAACTTGTAGTGTTGGAGATAGGCCATGCATGTGCCAATAAGAGGTAGCATGTGGGGTTGTTGCACAATTTTGGTTAGATTTTTGTTTAAATTGGTCCAGTGATTAAGAGATTACCATTGTAGAGCCTGGTAGTCAATTTTGCATAATAGGTGTTTGGCGAAATTTCCAAGAGACTTATATCATGAGAATCCTTCTAATTATGATATGATGTTTATCATCTTCCTATACATTGAAATTGATAGGAGTATTTGGACGTTGTAGTAACCTAAGTAAAGCTCAGGCAAGTTATATTGGCTAAACTTCTCTCATAGAATTGAATTCCATGATGTCCTCGTATGTTTCAAGCATGGTTGGCCATGATCTTATTTTCTGATGATCCAATCCATTCCTAATATATTCAATTATTCTAAATAAACATTATGTCAGAAATTATATTAAGCTCATATCATATTAATCTCTCCTTGGGAATGCATTAAAGTATGGTTTATGTACAAAAATGTTATGACTTCAATTCATGTTTCAAATAAAAGTTTATTATGGTTAATTTTGGAACGAAAAATCAAAGTGCTTGAGACACCTATTGCTCATATACATATTTAAAGTCTTGATTCCAGATTGTCTTATCGTAGATAACCAAGGATGATGTATGAAAGGGAAGATGTGAGTATGAGGCATAATATGTGGCCATCATGCCAAGAATGAAAACTACACTTGTGGTCCAAAGTGCCAGTGAAGTTAAAGGATGTGTGAAAGATTATGTAATGAGTTTTCACTCCTTTATATGGTTAATATTTTGGGAATATCGTTCATCACCGTGGAAGGGTATATTGAAATAACCTAACCCTGAAACTACACGTGCTAGTGTATGAGTGATTGAGGGGTAAATCCATGTATTTATGTGTTGAGATGATTGCCCTTAAATGGTATGAGATTGATGTATCGAAATTATTCCCCTTAAGTGGGATGAGATGATTGCTAGCATATAGTGATGTTGACCCACTCGTCATTGTGGTGAGACGGCTTAGTCGATCATGCAGAGATCGGACGCCATGTCGTGCACCTGGTGGTGTTGTGATTGGATGTATTTGGGTGAGACGGCTTAGCCTATTGGGCCGAGATCAGACTCTGTGCTAAAAAATGGTGGCATATATGTACTGAATATATCCCAACCTAAAAATATTGATATTTACTTGAAAATGTATCTTTCTCTTAACTTGATTCTTTAATATTGTTTAAGGTTCTCATTGATTCCATGTTCCTTCTCCTTGCACTGTTACTCGATTCATTGAGAGGGTGATTAGTCTTATATATACTAGTACTATTCCACATGTACTAAAGTCCCTTTTGCCGGGGGTGCTGCATGTTTTATGGATGTAGATTGTTCTACAGCAGGCAGAATCGAATCGATCAGTGATAGCAGTACACCCTCTTCTCAGCAATCTTGGTGTTCCCCACTTCACCACTAGGTCTTGTATATTTTGTTCCTTATGTATAGTGTTTTGAGGTATATCTGGGGCCTTGTTGCCGGCACCATCATATTACTCTTTTGTATCCATTAGAGGCCCTGTAGATATAGTGTGGGTTGTGTTTTGATTTTTGAGATTCAAACTAGAAATATTCTATGTGTATCACATGTTTCCACTTCTAAACTATGAAAGTGTAATGTACTATTTTGGGAATTGTAAATGAATTAACTAATGGTAATGAAATCGGCGTGTTTACTAAATCCTATCATTGTCTAACCAATATCATGCATCTTCACTTTATTCATGGGTAAGGAAGGTAGAAGGCATCAAATAGGCTTGGTTGATTGGGATATCTTGGTTGAGTATCGGTCGCGCTCCCCAAGGTCAGGGCATGACAAGCTTGGTATCAGAGCCTATGGTTTAAAAGTTTCCTGCGATGTCTCGGAGCCGTGTCTAGTAGAGTCCTTATTATCAGCGTGTTGTCGACCACATCTATAAATAGGAGGCTACTTGTGAATTTAGGAATGTCACCCTTCTTTGGTGTTCTAGATCGTGCGATAGAGCTAATTGTAAGACTGTTCATCCTTTAGCTCGTGCATTATTATAATTTTAAGTAAATGGCGCCTAAGAAGAAGGCAAGACCGGGCCAAAGAGCCAGTGCCACCACAAGAGTAGCAGTAGATCCTACATCCGGTGGGGCGAGTGATCACTCGAGGGGTGAGGATAATCACCCAGACCCAACACCACCTGATTCTACTACTCCTTCTCTGACAGCACCGATCCCTACTCCCACTGAGGGTGAAACTATTCTACCTCCAACTGATACTATGGTTCCACCTCCAACCTCAACTTTTGGTCTCAGTAGTTCTGATAGAGACCTTAGGGGAGCCAAACAGATGTTGGCTCGGATAGTGACTTCCCAAGCCTAGAGATCGAATGTTGCACCTACTTATTCTAGCCAGCAGGGGGATTCCACTAGTTCTAGGGTGAACATGTTTCTTCAGTTGGATCCTCCAGTTTTCATGGGTACTGATCTTGAGGAGGACCCACAGGACTTCATTGGTGAGATGCACACTCTCGTAGTTATACATTATATTGAGACACAAGCAGTAGAGTTGGCCTCCTACCGCCTAAAAGAGGTGGAATATTTTTGGGTTGAGCTGTGGGAGGAGTCTCGTGAGGATGGGAGCCCTCCGACAAGGTTGAGTGAGTTTGCTGACGCCTTCTTTGATCATTTCTTTCTTGCCGAGACTGATGAAGACCATTCAGCAAAGTTTGCAGGCTTGAAACAAGGTAACATGAGTGTGTGGGACTACCATATGAGATTCACACGCCTCTCCAAGTATGCCATTTACATGTTGCCCACTATGGAGGCTAAATGCACTGGTTTGTGTAGGGACTCAGTCCCTTGATTATTAATAAGGGCACTACAGCTGCCCTGAATTCCGATATGAACTACGGGAAGATGGTTGCATTTTCTCAAGCCACAAAGACACACAAATTGAATAATAGAATGGAGCTGGAGGGTAGCATCAAGGACCGATCCGTGGTCCAATTTTGTGGTTGTTCCAGTGATAGTATTAGTGGAATATCAGTGTTTTGGAGAGGGTCAGTCGGGCCATCCTAGTCCTTTTCTCATTCTTCAGTCAGTGCACTGCCATTAGCAACCGGACAGAAGTAGTGGAGCCATTTCAGGCTCAGTCAGGGTAATAGGGGATCGTACCAGCACATTCGGCCTGGTCTGGGAGATGCATTTAGGGGCCTGCTACATGGACCTACCCATATGTTACGGGTGCAGTATTAGGGGTCACATTCAGAGAGATTTTCATTCATCCCGTCAAAGCGTAGTCAGAGGTACAACACAGACAGACAGTTCTGCAGCTACTACATCTAAAACACCTCCTCTAGCTCGAGGCACTTCAGCATTTGTAGGGCGTGGTGCAACTAGGGGTTATACACAAAGTTTGGTATGGTCCACCGATTCTGTACTAATGAGGGGCCTCCAGAGTACAGAGGCTTCTGCAGATGTTGTCACATGCATATTGACTATCCAATCTCATGATGTATATGCTCTTATTGATCCCAATTCCACTTTTTCATATGCCACACCCTATGTTGCTATGGAATTCGCGATAGAATAGGGCCAACTCTATGGGTCGTTCTTTGTATCTACTCCAGTTGGTGAGTCTATTATGGCCGAGTGGGTTTATAGGAACTGTGTTGTCATGGTGCATAGTCAAGACACCATGGTCAATCTTATTGAATTGGGGATGGTTGAATTTGATGTTATAATGGGAATGGATTGGCTTTATTCATGTTTTTCCAAGATTTATTGCCGAACAAGAACTGTTAGGTTTTAATTTCCAAATGAGACAATTATTGAGTGGAAGGGGGATGATGTAGTGTCGAATGGTAGGTTTATTTCATACCTCAAGGCTACAAAGATGATTAATAAGGGGTGTATTTACCATTTGGTCTAGGTTACGTACATCGATGTTGAGGAACCTACATTTGAATCCGTGCCAGTTCTGAATGAATTTCTGGAGGTCTTTCCTGATGAGCTCCCTTGGATCCCACCAGACATGGAGATTGATTTTTAGATCGATGTGATGACAGGCATGCAGCCTATAAGTATTCTACCTACAAAATGGAACCGGCAGAATTGAAGGAACTAAAGGAAAAATTGAAGGATTTACTAGAGAAAGGTTTTATCCGATTGAGTGTGTCGCCTTAGGGCACACTGGTTTTCTTTATAAAGAAGAAGGATGGGTCATTGAGAATTTTTATTGATTATCGGCAGCTCGACAAAGTTACCATCAAGAATAAATACCCATCGTCAATGATATATGACTTCTTCGATCAATTGCAGGGTGCTAAGTATTTCTCCAAGATTTACCTAAGATCAGTGTATCCCCACTTGAAGATCAAAGAACATGATATCCCGAAAAGAGCTTTCAAGACCCAGTATGGGCATCTGGTGATGTCTTTTGGGCTAACAAATGCCTCTGCACCTTTCATGGATCTTATAAATCGAGTCTCCAAGCCATTTCTCGACTCGCTTGTGATAGTGTTCATTGACGACATTCTTGTATATTCACAAAGTCGAGAGGACCATGCCGATTATCTCTAGGCGGTTTTGCAGACTTTGTATCAAGGTGTGAAATTTAGCTTGAATCTGTCACATTCTTGGATCATGTCGTCTCTAGTGAAGGAATCAAGGTTGATCCTTAGAAGATCGCAGCTATGAAGAATTGGCCTAGACCTACAACTTTGACACAGATAGTTTCTTGGGCTTAGATGGGTATTACATGAGGTTTGTGGTGGGGTTCTCTACTCTTGCATCTCCATAACTAAACTGACCCCGAAGGAAATTAAGTTCCAGCAGTCAGACATTTTCGAAAAGAGCTTCCAAGAGTTAAAGTCAAGATTAATTTGTGGCTCCGGTGTTGACCTTACCGGAGGGTACATATGGGTTTTTGGTATATTGTGATGCTTTAGAAATCGGACTTGGGTGTGTATTGATGCAACATGGCAAGGTGATCGCTTATACTTCGGGGAAACTCAAGAATCACGAGAAGAACTATCTAACACATGACTTAGAGCTTGCAGTGATGGTTTTTGTTTTGAAGATTTGGTGTCATTATTTGTGTGGGGTCTGTGTGGATATATTCGCGGAGCAGAAGAGCCTTCAATATATTTTCAAATAGAAGGAATTGAATCTGAGGCAGAAGAGATGGCTCGAGTTACTCAAGGACTACAACGTCGATATTCTATATCATCCAGGGAAGGCTAATGTTTTGGCGGATGCTTTTAGCCGTAAATCCATGGGTAGTTTGGATCACTTGGAGTCACATCAAAAGCTGTTGGCCAAGGAATTTCACCGGTTGGCTAGTTTTGGAGTTCGTCTTGCGGACTCTAGTGAAGTAGGGGTGGTTATGAAAAATAGGGCTGAATCATCACTTGTTGTGGAAGTCAAGGACAATCAATATGATGATCCGTTGTTGGTGCAGTTGAAGGAGGCGATTCATAAACCTAAGACCATGGCTTTTTCTCCTGGCAAGGGTGATGATACACTAAGGTACCATGGGCGATTATGTTTTCCAAATGTAGATGGTCTCCGGGAAAGAATCGTGACTGAAGCTCACAATTCCAGGTATTACGTGCACCCATGCTCTACAAAGATGTACCATGATCTTAAGAAAGTCTATTGGTGGAATGAAATGAAGAGGAATGTAGCAGACTTTGTGGCAAGATGTCCAAATTGTCAACAAGTGAAGGCCGAACACAAAACACCCGGTGAATTGGCACAAAACGTATAAATTCCAATGTGGAAGTGGGAGATGATCAATATTGACGTTGTTGTGGGACTACCTCTCACACCTCAAAAGTTTGACCCAATTTGAGTGATTGTTCATTGACTCACGAAATCACCATTTTCATGACCCAAATTAGAGGGCCACGACTGGTGCCCAGTGCCTACTCAACCGAGCACCACGTACCTTATTTATTTTTATTCTTCCAATAAGATTCGTCACGGGCCATGATAGGCCACATCTATATATATAATTGACAATATTAGATCTTAACTCACATAACTCATTCAAAAAATGATTTATATAGATAAATAGTGGCCGACAAGGCCGTTGACATGTCATGCCTAAACTATACACAGGACACTATCTGCAAAACCTCTAAGAAAATATGACCATAATTTATAAGTCGGGATAGGGTTCCCAACATCCTCATAAAACAAAATAACTTATATGAAATGTGACTCGACAATACTCCAGGAAGATGTGGAGCTCACCAACCAAAGCTTATATCTGGAGGCAGCCTATAGTGGATGGTCCTCACCTCGCCTATCTACACCTGCGTGGCATGAAACACAGCACCCCAGGAAAGGGACGTTAATACGAATAATGTACTGAGTATGTAAGGATGAACTGAAATGGAATAATAATAAGATACTATCTCGGGGAGGGATAAGAGTCAACTTATAACTTCTGACTTGCCGATGAGGGACGTCATATATAGAATAAAATCCATCTCTATATATATAAATAAAACTATAATATAGTAGTTGTGATTACATCATTCTTGTGATGTTAACTGCCCAACTGATTAATGGTAACTGCCCGACCGACCGTAGCGCGATGATAAAATCATGACTGTCGGACCGGCCGTAGCTCGGGGTAAATGTGTAATTTCCCAACTGGCCGTAGCACGGTGGTAAATGCATGACTGCCCGAATGGCCGTAGCTCGGTGATAAATATGTAACTGCCCAACCGCCCTTAGTGCAGTGGTAAATGAAGATGCATGGGTCACTATATTATAAACATTAACATCTTAATAATATGCCTCAATTCGGAACTAGAAACATACTTAGACATGCTTCAATATCATTTTACAGGAATGAATAACATAGACATCCTTAACCGCTAAGAGTATAAACACCTATGAAATAGCATTACGTTTACGTATCGTTACTTGGTTCATACCAAAAGAAGGAAAGATTAGCCTTAACATACCTTTATTGTCAACTTGTTAAATCATCTGAAAGCCCAGATGTATCATGGTATAGTTTACAATTGTATTATGTCTGTAATTATTGTATTTGGTCATGTATTTATTCTAATTAGGTCTGTAATAATAATTAATGGAGAAATTAGTGAAAGAAGGGGTTTGAGTACTTTAATTTTTGCATGAATTGCTATAAAACATGCCTATAGGATCTAAATAATTCATTTGTTATCTTGTTTGCCATGATCTATTCTTATGAGCTATTTGTGTATAGACTGCATGCTTATAGGTCATCAACTTTGCAAATTCACTTATAAAACATGATTAGGGCCTTAACTAATTTTTAAACCCTATCAAAAGGACTTGGAATATGTTTATAAAATATGCCTATTGGATTCAAATTGAATTTTCCTACTACCTGTTTAACCTACATTGTTTCTGCGTATAGGCACCATGCCTATAGGATTTCTCTTTAAGTAATTAAGACTGTTGCCACTAATATCTCCTTCAAATGTATGGTTCGCCTATAAATCGTGGCTAATGGATCAATGAAAAAAACTTTCATTTGAAACAACTTCCTGCTTAAAATTGTCTAAGTCTGAGCATTTAGAAATCATGCTTATAGGACTATATGTTGATTGTTTGAAACAGCTTAAGCTGGAACCCTTTTTATTTATATGGCTCACCTAGAAATTATGGATATAAGGTTAAATATAATGGAAACCAACTTTACTCAACTGCTTGGTCTTAATCGTCTATGTTTAATCGTGTAGAAATCATGCATATAGGATTTAAACAACACAACATGACCACCAACTGTCTATGTCTTAATTCCAAATCTTCCTACTCATAACAGATCGTCCACCCACATGTTTAGTAATCGTTATTTAGGCATAATTAGTTGATATAACAACTGATCGATTACTTAATCATGCGGACGCAGTCTGAAATGTGTGCATATGAGTTTATATGTGAGGGTAAACTTCAGCCCCTATGTGCTACTTGTATCATATTTGGAGTCCTTCTTATTCTAATAGTGTGATGCATGGTTTTCTAATTTTGTGAGCAGCCTATATGGAGTCTAGAACCACTTATATGGTGGTCTAAAACCTCCTGGACCATAGGTATGGAACCGGTGGGAACAGTTAGGATGCGACTTAGAATTGAACTAGTGCGTTTTGGGTAAACAACCTCAAGATAGTAATTGGGTGGCAGGAGATGATAGTTTGTGCTTGCTCATAATATGAGCAACCCTTGTTTTCATGAACCCAATTTCCCTCCATAGGATGTCGTGATGGCATAGTCCCTACGACTATGTAAGCCTAACATTTGATAAAAACTTGACAGATATAATTAAAGGAAATTCTAAAACAAGTCTAATAAACTCATATAATCTTATGAAACAAAATCTGAACAATACACTACCCAAAATCGGTGGAACTAAGTGATAAGTTTTACAGAGTAAGCTAAAATGTCTACTACATCACTCTATGAATGAAAAATACAACAGTAGTAAATTAAAGGATTTGACTTCGAGGTCTGCGGGCGTGGAGCATGTATACCTTGAAGTCTCAAAAAATAACAACTCAGATCAACTCTAGCATCATGCACAGGCAGATGTACCTGGCTTTGCACAAAAAGATGTGCATAATCATACTGTGAGTACACCACAACGGCACCTAGTAAGTATCAAGCCTAACCTCGGTAGAGTAATTACGAGGTGATGCACCGTAGAAATGCGGAGTTTTGATACTAATTACATAAGCTATAGCTCATATTTTAATGCATTATAATTTATTTCTTATATAGTTTTGGTGTTTTTTATAAAATAATATTTGAAGAGGCAAGAACATGAAAAAGATGACAAAACCCATGAAAGGCATAAATGCGGCAAATCTGCGACCGTAAAAGTGATGTGTAGACTGCAGACCAATCGCATGAAGCAGGCCATCCTAGTTTATGATAGTTAATTTTGTGGTTCATTGTGCAGTCACATAACTCTTGTGGCAACTGCAAAGTGATTGCACAAATGAAAAAGGAGTTCCACCGAAGATGACTTTGCCATACGAATGTGGTCGCGAAATTGATATGCGTACCGCATAAACAAAAGGCGATGGAAAACTAGAAAATTTGTGATCAATTTTGCGGAGAAAATAAAGTTGTGTGGACCATGAAAGCATTCCGCGGTCGCAGACTTGATCTACAGGGTCATTTTATCACTTTTTGACCACGACTTTTAGCCTATTATAAATGGAAGGATTAGGATTTTTGTGGACTATCTTGTCTGGAAACAAAAGGCTACACTTAGAGCATTGAATACACCAATATTTTGGAAGATTTTAAAGAGAGAATCTTGTCATATCGGTAAGCTTTATGACTTTATTTATTATTTTTTTCTTGGATTCTAGTATGAGCAGCTAACTTTAAATACTAAGGTTGTGGACTCTAAATGAGTGTACTGTTAATTGGTGTTTACCATTGAATGTATATATAATGATTGGTTGATATCTATTTGTTTCTCATGCTTCATTTGTTGTTGATGGTTGCAAACATTAACTAGTGCCATTTTACTCTATCTTACTTGAAAAAGTGGGTTAGGGTTTGGTAGAATTCAATAGCAAGAACTCAAGGCTTTAAAACTTGTTTAATATAATTGCTTAGGAATAAGTGGGGTTCTATTTCGCATATATTAGTTTTTCTTAATTGTAACTATTTTATATATTTGGAGAATCATAAAAAAAAAATACTACCTAATTATTGGGAAATATTGGGTAGTCATTTAGGAACCATTTGCTTATCAAAGGACCTTCCATTAGAAATATATCACATTAACACCGATAGAGTTACATTACATTGATTGGGACACAACCTTGGTTTTCTTAATCAAATTAATCACATTCTCTCAACAAAATAGTTTCTTGTTAATTAAAAAATATAACACTCTTTTTAAACTAACGGTATATAATTACGACTTAAGTCAAGTTTCACACTACTCAAGTAATCTTTTTTTTTGCTAATCCCTGTGGGATTCGGCCCCAACCTACTAGGTTATTATATTTCACATACACCATCTTACACCCTTTATTTAAGTGTAATTTTAGCGTATCGCGACGCCAGGTCAAGAAACCTACTAGGATATAATAATCGGGAAAAAAACATAACATCAAGATATAACAGAAAGCAGAGCAATGAGTAATATGAAGCAAGTTAATAATAGAGACTAACGAAAGGATTGTAAGCATAGAGATAGCACAAGGAAAGTAATTGAAAAGAACCACCATGTTCAAATACGGACAATAACTGATAGAACAATGAAGAACAACACAATAGAAGTTCCCCATAAAAGCTTTACAACATGAGATAAACCACAAGAACCAAAAAGAGGTACTGCCCCGTGTACAAACTAATCACAATCGAGGTACCGCCTCGTGTATATATCAAAATCACAACTGAGGTACCGCCTTGTATTCATAATTCATAATCTCAATCATAATCTTTCTTTATGCCGTTGCGTGAACCTTAAATTTGAATAGTTTTGAAAATATTTTTCCCGAAATAGCTACACACACATTAGCCCACCTCATAGCGCCGTGTGGCTTCATGTAGTTCCCCTACAAGTAACACGCACATAAGTCACACCTTATGCAGCCGCATGCACATTAACCCCTAACCTTGTACCGCCGCATGCGCGTCAATATCACATCACAATAATAACTCGTACCATAAATGCCCATATATCATAATTTTTCAATAATAAAAAATGTCAATATTTCCACAACAATAGCCCATGGCTCCACCGCAACGTGTATAAGAATATGAACACAACAATGAATATAAAATGCTCAACAAGGAAGATGTGTCGACATTAACAATTTTGCCTCAACGTGATAACGTCTTTCACAACTTCAATATCGATAACTCAACAATGAGTGAGATGATATATAGCCATGATATAAAATAAGAATAACTCAATGGTAGAAATAACATATAAGAATGAGTTCAAATAATGGAAATCCACAATGAAAGAGATAACATGAACAATAACATCAAGTAATGATAATCAATAATGAAAGAGATAACATGAACAATAACTTCAAATAATGATAATGAACAATGAAAGAGATAACATGTAACAACAATAGAGGAGAAAAGTTCAACCAACGCATGAGAGAAATTTATCAATTAGGATGTAAAACAACTGTTAACAAAAAATTTTAAGGCA
This sequence comes from Nicotiana knightiana, assembly GCA_005239525.1. Classification (NCBI taxonomy): domain Eukaryota; kingdom Viridiplantae; phylum Streptophyta; class Magnoliopsida; order Solanales; family Solanaceae; genus Nicotiana; species Nicotiana knightiana. The sequence goes on along the minus strand of ML377592.1, from coordinate 85,007 downwards.
TGAAAGGATATATTAACACTAGTAAGAATAGATTAAACATGAGAATTTAGAACATGAAACGACAATTCAATTAAAGTATGGAAAGAGTCTAAGTACCCTAAACTTGTCAAATACCACATACAATCCCTGTACCCACTCGTCACCTTGCATACACGACTTTCACATAGCACAAAAGACAAAATCAATTCCAAATCCTAAGGGGTAGTTCCTCCACCCAAAGTTTATTTTTTTATTTTTTATTTTTGGTAATTAAATTTCTATTTACCAGGAAAAATATTTACAAGTAATACACAAATCCATAAATTCCATCCTACTCTTCTATGTTCCACTCACCTCCTTTTTACGTAAAGTATATATCTAACTATTACATGGATACCAATTAAGCCTATTCATCCGTGTTTATATGTATTTATTACTTCGACAATGAATTTTTTGTACAATCCTCTTGCATATTGCTTCTTATCCCCTTGACTTTGCCTGGAAAATTCTTGCATTTCGTTCTTGCCACACATAATACCGTTGCAGCTAATACCATCTTAAACAGTTCTGACTTTGGATTTCTTTTCTTGGTTATATTTTCTGCCTATATTAGTTCTTGATTCCATCCTTGTATTACTCTACTAACTCCTTGCCAAGCTAACATCTTGCTCCATAATGCATTTGTATATGTACACTCAAAAAACAAGCGTTGAATACTTTCTTTTCCTGTTCTGCATAATACACATTCCTCATCTACATGCATACCCCATTTCTGTAGTATATCCTTCGTGTATAGCTTACCATGAGCCGTCAGTGTTAGCATGAAAATCCATCTTGGACATCCTGCATTCTGGCATACTATTTTTTTCCATCTCACCTTCTCAAATGTGCCATGCAGCCTGTGATATATTTCTTTGATACTACACTTATTAGTTTTCATAACATCTTCATAATTGAATCCTGCCTTTATAATTGTTTCCTGTGCTTTCAGTATCTTTCCCACCATCCATGATGCTTGTGTCAACTGAATACCCAATATATCTATGCCTTTGATGTAGTAGATATGAATAAATTGGATCCATAGCTTTTTCTTTTATCTGCATAAGTCGCAGTAATGCTTGCAAATTTCTGCTTTATTCCATAACCCTATGCTCATGATGTTGAAGCCTCCTGCTGTCTTGGGCATGCAAATCTTCTCCCATGCCACCAGAGCTTTCTTTGACACATTACTCTCACATGTCCGTAGGAAACTCCTGCAAATAGTCTCTATTAGCTTTATGATCTTCTTAGGCAGCACATAGATTTGTGTCTAGTATGTTTGCACATAAAATAGGACACTTTTGATAAGTTGTATTCTTCCAGCATAACTTCCCCCCACACAAAGTTAGATAAGATATTTAGCTCAACTAGGCCAATTCAACTCTCGAAAATAACTTTTCTCCTAAAATTCGCCTCAACATGGTCAAATCTAACAAAAATAGTCTTAATATCATCAAACAATGCAAGGAAAGTCAATTACAATAGAAAAAACTATGATTTTTACAATTTTCCAAAAAGTCAGAATAATCAACCCGAGGCGCGCCCGGTCAACACCCGAGTCCGATGGTACATTCCGACAAGCCATGACCCCACGAGTTCATATATGTGATTAGTTTAAAAATCCGAGTCCAAGTCAACTTTCAAAACTAAAATTCTTATTTTTTTCAAAACCTTGACAAAGTTTCAAGAAAAATCACTTTGATACACATGATTTTGATGTTAAACTCTAAGATATATTGATGGAATATGATTAGAAATAGATTAGAATCACTTACTCAAAGTTTGTAGGGAAAAATCCCCCATCCAAATCACCTCCTACCGAGTCTAGAGTTCTAAATTGAGAGATTATTTTTAAAAATCACGTATTCCAGCGCTTTGTACTAGATGCAGTTGTCGCATTTGCGATACAAGGTTCGTATTTTAAAACCTCACATATGCAGACCAAGTGTCTCATTTGCGAACCCTCACAGACTCATAAAATACCTCAATTGCGACAAGAGGGTTCGTAATTGCAAAGGTTTGAAAATGTTCGCAAATGCGATCTAAGTCAAAAGCCCGCAAACATCACAAATGTGAAGGTTAGTCGCAATTGCAACATATGAGCCCCCATAGTCACTTGTACAATTGCGATGTTGGTGCTCGCAATTGCAATACATGAGCACCAACATCACCAACAGTTCATTTCAGTTCAAAAGCATTCCGAAACATGTCTGAAATTCATCCGAGCCCTTAAGGATCCAAACGAAACATCCACTCAAGTCTAAAAACATCATACAATCTCACTCATGTGATCTAAACACAAAAATAACATCTAAAACTACGAATCGAACACTAAAATGCATGAATTTCAAAGTAAATTTTAAGAACTTCTAGAATTCCAACAACACATTTGGATCCTATCAAATAAACTCTAAATGATACCAAATTTGGCAGACAAGTTCTAAATAGCATATTGGACCTATTACAAGTCACAAAATCAAATTCCTATCTTCATATAAAAAAGTCAACCTACGGTCAAACTTTTCAGCTACAACCTAATCGATTGCGTGTATTTTCACAAGTCCATTTTCTTGGTTATATTTTCTGCCTATATCGGTTCTTGATTCCATCCTTGTATTACTCTACTAACTCCTTGCCATGCTAACATCCTGCTCCATAATGCATTTTTATATGTACACTCAAAAAACAAGCGTTGAATACTTCCTTTCCCTGTTCTGCATAATAANTGAGCCGTCAGTGTTAGCATGAAAATCCATCTTGGACATGCTGCATTCTGGCATACTATTTTTTTCCATCTCACCTTCTCAAATGTGCCATGCAGCCTGTGATATATTTCTTTGATACTACACTTATTAGTTTTCATAACATCTTCATAATTGAATCCTGCCTTTATAATTGTTTCATGTGCTTTCAGTATCTTTCCCACCATCCATGATGCTTGTTTCAACTGAATACCCCATATATCTATGCCTTTGATGTAGTAGATATGAATCAATTGGATCCATAGCTTTTTCTTTTCTCTGCATAAGTCGCAGTAATGCTTGCAAATTTCTGCTTTATTCCATAACCTTATGCTCATGATGTTGAAGCCTCTTGCTGTCTTGGGCATGCAAATCTTCTCCCATGCCAATAGAGCTTTCTTAGACACATTACTCTCACCTGTCCGTAGGAAACTCCTGCAAATAGTCTCTATTAGCTTTATGATCTTCTTAGGCAGCACATAGATTTGTGTCTAGTATGTTTGCACATAAAATAGGACACTTTTGATAAGTTGTATTCTTCCAGCATAACTTCCCCTACACAAAGTTAGATAAGATATTTAGCTCAACTAGGCCAATTCAACTCTCAAAAATAACTTTTCTCCTGAAATTCGCCTCAACATGGATCAAATCTAACCAAAATAGTCTTAATATCATCAAACAATGCAAGGAAAGTCAATTACAATAGATAAAACTATGATTTTTACACTTTTTCCAAAAAGTCAGAATAATCAACCCGAGGCGCGCCCAGTCAGCACTTGAGTCCAATGGTACATTCCGACAACCCATGACCCCACGAGTTCATATATGTGATTAGTTTAAAAATCCGAGTCCAAGTCAACTTTCAAAAGTAAAATTCTTATTTTTTTCAAAACCTTGACAAAGTTTAAAGAAAAATCACTTTGATACACATGATTTTGATATTAAAATCAAAGATATAATGATGGAATATGATTAGAAATAGATTAGAATCACTTACTCAAATTTTGTAGGGAAAAATCCCCCATCCAAATCACCTCCTACCGAGTCTAGGGTTCAAAATTGAGAGATTGTTTTTAAAAATCACGTATTCCAGCCCTTTGTACTAGATGCAGTTGTCGCATTTGCGATACAAGGTTCGTATTTTCAAACCTCACATATGCAGACCAAGTGTCGCATTTGCGAACCCTCACAGACTCATACAATACCTCAATTGCGACAAGAGGGTTCGCAATTGCAAAGGTTTGAAAATGTTCGCAAATGCGATCTAAGTCAAAAGCCCGCAAACATCACAAATGTGAAGGTTAGTTGCAATTGCGACATACTAGCCCCCATAGTCACTTGTGCAATTGCGATGTTGGTGCTCGCAATTGCAATACCTGAGCACCAGCAGCACCAACAGTTCATTTCAGTTTAAAAGCATTCTGAAACATATCTGAAATTCATCCGACCCATAAGGGATCCAAACGAAACATCCACTCAAGTCTAAAAACATCATACAATCTCACTCATGTGATCTAAACACAAAAAGAGCATCTAAAACTACGAATCGAACACTAAAACGCATGAATTTCAAAGTAAATTTTAACAACTTCTAGAATTCCAACAAAATATTTGAATCCTATCAAATAAACTCCAAATGATACCAAATTTTGCAGACAAGTTCTAAATAGCATATTGGACCTATTACAAGTCACAAAATCAAATTCCTATCTTGATATAAAAAAGTCAACGTACGGTCAAACTTTTCAGCTTCAAACTTTTCAGCTTCAACCTAATCGATTGCGTGTATTTTCACAAGTCCATTTTCTTGGTTATATTTTTTCTGCCTATATCAGTTATTGGTTCCGTCCTTGTATTACTCTACTAACTCCTTGACAAGCTAACATCCTGCTCCATAATGCATTTGTATATGTACACTCAAAAAACAAGCGTTGAATACTTTCTTTCCCTGTTCTGCATAATACACATTCTTCATCCATGCATACCCCATTTCTGCAGTCTATCCTTCGTGTATAGCTTACCATGAGCCGTCAGTGTTAGCATGAAAATCCATCTTGGACATGCTGCATTCTGGCATACTATTTTTTTCCATCTCACCTTCTCAAATGTGCCACGCAGCCTGTGATATATTTCTTTGATACTACACTTATTAGTTTTCATAACATCTTCATAATTGAATCCTGCCTTTATAATTGTTTCCTGTGCTTTCAGTATCTTTCCCACCATCCATGATGCTTGTTTCAACTGAATACCCCATATATCTATGCCTTTGATGTAGTAGATATGAATCAATTGGATCCATAGCTTTTTCTTTTCTCTGCATAAGTCGCAGTAATGCTTGCAAATTTCTGCTTTATTCCATAACCTTATGCTCATGATGTTGAAGCCTCTTGCTGTCTTGGGCATGCAAATCTTCTCCCATGCCAATAGAGCTTTCTTAGACACATTACTCTCACCTGTCCGTAGGAAACTCCTGCAAATAGTCTCTATTAGCTTTATGATCTTCTTAGGGAGCACATAGATTTGTATCTAGTATGTTTGCACATAAAATAGGACACTTTTGATAAGTTGTATTCTTCCAGCATAACTTCCCCCCACACAAAGTTTGATAAGATATTTAGCTCAACTAGGCCAATTCAACTCTCGAAAATAACTTTTCTCCTAAAATTCGCCTCAACATGGTCAAATCTAACAAAAATAGTCTTAATATCATCAAACAATGCAAGGAAAGTCAATTACAATAGATAAAACTATGATTTTTACACTTTTCAAAAAAGTCAGAATAATCAACCCGAGGCGCGCCCGGTCAGCACTCGAGTCCGATGGTACATTCCAACAACCCATGACCCCACGAGTTCATATATGTGATTAGTTTAAAAATCCGAGTCCAAGTCAACTTTCAAAACTAAAATTCTTATTTTTTCAAAACCTGGACAAAGTTTCAAGAAAAATCACTTTGACACACATGATTTTGATGTTAAATCTAATATATATTGATGGAATATGATTAGAAGTAGATTAGAATCACTTACTCAAAGTTTGTAGGGAAAAATCCCCCATCCAAATCACCTCCTACCGAGTCTAGGGTTCAAAATTGAGAGATTGTTTTTCAAAATCACGTATTCCAGCCCTTTGTACTAGATGCAGTTGTCGCATTTGCGATACAAGGTTCGTATTTTCAAACCTCACATATGCAGACCAAGTGTCGCATTTGCGAACCCTCACAGACTCATAAAATACCTCAATTGCGACAAGAGGGTTCGCAATTGCAAAGGTTTAAAAATGTTCGCAAATGCGATCTAAGTCAAAAGCCCGCAAACATCCCAAATGTGAAGGTTAGTCGCAATTGCGACATATGAGCCCCCATAGTCACTTGTACAATTACTATGTTGGTGCTCGCAATTGCGATACCTGAGCACCAGCAGCACCAACAGTTCATTTCAGTTCAAAAGCATTCCGAAACATATCTGAAATTCATCCGAGCCCTTAGGGATCCAAACGAAACATCCACTCAAGTCTAAAAATATCATACAATCTCACTCATGTGATCTAAATACAAAAATAACATCTAAAACTACGAATCGAACACTAAAACGCATGAATTTCAAAGTAAATTTTAAGAACTTCTAGAATTCCAACAAAACATTTGAATCCTATCAAATAAACTCCAAATCATACCAAATTTTGCAAACAAGTTCTAAATAGCATATTGGACCAATTACAAGTCACAAAATCAAATTTCTATCTTTATATAAAAAAGTCAACCTACGGTCAAACTTTTCAGCTTCAAACTTTCCAGCTTCAACCTAATCGATTGCGTGTATTTTCAAAAGTCCATTTTCTTGGTTATATTTTCTGCCTATATCAGTTCTTGATTCCATCCTTGTATTACTCTACTAACACCTTGCCAAGCTAACATCCTGATCCATAATGCATTTGTATATGTACACTCAAAAAACAAGCGTTGAATACTTTCTTTTCCTGTTCTGCATAATACACATTCTTCATCTACATGTATACCCCATTTCTGCAGTTTATCCTTCGTGTATAGCTTAACATGAGCCGTCCGTGTTAGCATGAAAATCAATCTTTGACATCCTGCATTTTGGCATACTATTTTTTTCCATCTCACCTTCTCAAATGTGCCACGCAGCCTGTGATATATTTCTTTGATACTACACTTATTAGTTTTCATAACATCTTCATAATTGAATCCTGCCTTTATAATTGTTTCCTGTGCTTTCAGTATCTTTCCCACCATCCATGATGCTTGTTTCAACTGAATACCCCATATATCTATGCCTTTGATGTAGTAGATATGAATCAATTGGATCCATAGCTTTTTCTTTTCTCTGCATAAGTCGCAGTAATGCTTGCAAATTTCTGCTTTATTCCATAACCTTATGCTCATGATGTTGAAGCCTCTTGCTGTCTTGGGCATGCAAATCTTCTCCCATGCCAATAGAGCTTTCTTAGACACATTACTCTCACCTGTCCATAGGAAACTACTGCAAATAGTCTCTTTTAGCTTTATGATCTTCTTAGGCAGCACATAAATTTGTGTCTAGTATGTTTGCACATAAAATAGGACACTTTTGATAAGTTGTATTCTTCCAGCATAACTTCCCCTACACAAAGTTAGATAAGATATTTAGCTCAACTAGGCCAATTCAACTCTCGAAAATAACTTTTCTCCTAAAATTCGCCTCAACATGGATCAAATCTAACCAAAATAGTCTTAACATCATCAAACAATGCAAGGAAAGTCAATTACAATAGATAAAACTATGATTTTTACACTTTTTCCAAAAAGTCAGAATAATCAACCCGAGGCGCGCCCAGTCAGCACCTGAGTCCAATGGTACATTCCGACAACCCATGACCCCAAGAGTTCATATATGTGATTAGTTTAAAAATCCAAGTCCAAGTCAACTTTCAAAACTAAAATTCTTATTTTTTTCAAAACCTTGACAAAGTTTCAAGAAAAATCACTTTGATACACATGATTTTGATGATAAAATCTAAGATATAATGATGGAATATGATTAGAAATAGATTAGAATCACTTACTCAAAGTTTGTAGGGAAAAATCCTCCATCCAAATCACCTCCTACCGAGTCTAGGGTTCAAAATTGAGAGATTGTTTTTAAAAATCACGTATTCCAGCCCTTTGTACTAGATGCAGTTGTCGCATTTGCGATACAAGGTTCGTATTTTCAAACCTCACATATGCAGACCAAGTGTCGCATTTGCGAACCCTCACAGACTCATACAATACCTCAATTGCGACAAGAGGGTTCGCAATTGCAAAGGTTTGAAAATGTTCGCAAATGCGATCTAAGTCAAAAGCCCGCAAACATCACAAATGTGAAGGTTAGTCGCAATTGCGACATACTAGCCCCCATAGTCACTTGTACAATTGCGATGTTGGTGCTCGCAATTGCGATACCTGAGCACCAGCAGCACCAACAGTTCATTTCAGTTCAAAAGCATTCTGAAACATATCTGAAATTCATCTGAGCCCTTAGGGATCCAAACGAAACATCCACTCAAGTCTAAAAACATCATACAATCTCACTCATGTGATCTAAATACAAAAATAGCATCTAAAACTACGAATCGAACACTAAAACGCATGAATTTCAAAGTAAATTTTAAGAACTTCTAGAATTCCAACAAAATATTTGAATCCTATCAAATAAACTTCAAATGATACCAAATTTTGCAGACAAGTTCTAAATAGCATATTGGACCTATTACAAGTCACAAAATCAAATTCCTATCTTGATATAAAAAAGTCAACGTACGGTCAAACTTTTCAGCTTCAAACTTTTCAGCTTCAACCTAATCGATTGCGTGTATTTTCACAAGTCCATTTTCTTGGTTATATTTTTTCTGCCTATATCAGTTCTTGATTCCGTCCTTGTATTACTCTACTAACTCCTTGCCAAGCTAACATCCTGCTCCATAATGCATTTGTATATGTACACTCAAAAAACAAGCGTTGAATACTTTCTTTCCCTGTTCTGCATAATACACATTCTTCATCCATGCATACCCCATTTCTGCAGTCTATCCTTCGTGTATAGCTTACCATGAGCCGTCAGTGTTAGCATGAAAATCCATCTTGGACATGCTGCATTCTGGCATACTATTTTTTTCCATCTCACCTTCTCAAATGTGCCATGCAGCCTGTGATATATTTCTTTGATACTACACTTATTAGTTTTCATAACATCTTCATAATTGAATCCTGCCTTTATAATTGTTTCCTGTGCTTTCAGTATCTTTCCCACCATCCATGATGCTTGTTTCAACTGAATACCCCATATATCTATGCCTTTGATGTAGTAGATATGAATCAATTGGATCCATAGCTTTTTCTTTTCTCTGCATAAGTCGTAGTAATGCTTGCAAATTTCTGCTTTATTCCATAACCTTATGCTCATGATGTTGAATTCTCTTGCTGTCTTGGGCATGCAAATCTTCTCCCATACCAATAGAGCTTTCTTAGACACATTACTCTGACATGTCCGTAGGAAACTCCTGCAAATAGTCTCTATTAGCTTTATGATCTTCTTAGGGAGCACATAGATTTGTGTCTAGTATGTTTGCACATAAAATAGGACACTTTTGATAAGTTGTATTCTTCCAGCATAACTTCCCCCCACACAAAGTTAGATAAGATATTTAGCTCAACTAGGCCAATTCAACTCTCGAAAATAACTTTTCTCCTAAAATTCGCCTCAACATGGTCAAATCTAACAAAAATAGTCTTAATATCATCAAACAATGCAAGGAAAGTCAATTACAATAGATAAAACTATGATTTTTACACTTTTCCAAAAAGTAAGAATAATCAACCCGAGGCGCGCCCGGTCAACAGCCGAGTCCGATGGTACATTCCGACAACCCATGACCCCACGAGTTCATATATGTGATTAGTTTAAAAATCCGAGTCCAAGTCAACTTTCAAAACTAAAATTCTTATTTTTTTCAAAACCTTGACAAGGTTCAAGAAAAATCACTTTGATACACGTGATTTTGATGTTAAAATCTAAGATATATTGATGGAATATGATTAGAAATAGATTAGAATCACTTACTCAAAGATTGTAGGGAAAAATCCACCATCCAAATCACCTCCTACCGAGTCTAGGGTTCAAAATTGAGAGATTGTTTTTAAAAATCACGTATTCCAACCCTTTGTACTAGATGCAGTTGTCGCATTTGCGATACAAGGTTCGTATTTTCAAACCTCACATATGCAGACCAAGTGTCGCATTTGCGAACGCTCACAGAGTCATACAATACCTCAATGTCGACAAGAGGGTTCACAATTGCAAAGGTTTGAAAATGTTCGCAAATGCGATCTAAGTCAAAAGAATGCAAACATCACAAATGTGAAGGTTAGTCGCAATTGCGACATACTAGCCCCCATAGTCACTTGTACAATTGCGATGTTGGTGCTCGCAATTGCGATACCTGAGCACCAGCAGCACCAACAGTTCATTTCAGTTCAAAAGCATTCTGAAACATATCTAAAATTCATCCGAGCCCTTAGGGATCCAAACGAAACATCCACTCAAGTCTAGAAACATCATACAATCTCACTCATGTGATCTAAATACAAAAATAGCATCTAAAACTACGAATCGAACACTAAAACGCATGAATTTCAAAGTAAATTTTAAGAACTTCTAGAATTCCAACAAAATATTTGAATCCTATCAAATAAACTCCAAATGATACCAAATTTTGCAGACAAGTTCTAAATAGCATATTGGACCTATTACAAGTCACAAAATCAAATTCCTATCTTGATATAAAAAAGTCAACGTACGGTCAAACTTTTCAGCTTCAAACTTTTCAGCTTCAACCTAATCGATTGCGTGTATTTTCACAAGTCTATTTTCTTGGTTATATTTTTTCTGCCCATATCAGTTCTTTATTCCGTCCTTGTATTACTCTACTAACTCCTTGCCAAGCTAACATCCTGCTCCATAATGCATTTGTATATGTACACTCAAAAAACAAGCGTTGAATACTTTCTTTCCCTGTTCTGCATAATACACATTCTTCATCCATGCATACCCCATTTCTGCAGTCTATCCTTCGTGTATAGCTTACCATGAGCCGTCAGTGTTAGCATGAAAATCCATCTTGGACATGCTGCATTCTGGCATACTATTTTTTTCCATCTCACCTTCTCAAATGTGCCATGCAGCCTGTGATATATTTCTTTGATACTACACTTATTAGTTTTCATAACATCTTCATAATTGAATCCTGCCTTTATAATTGTTTCCTGTGCTTTCCGTATCTTTCCCACCATCAATGATGCTTGTTTCAACTGAATACCCCATATATCTATGCCTTTGATGTAGTAGATATGAATCAATTGGATCCATAGCTTTTTCTTTTCTCTGCATAAGTCGCAGTAATGCTTGCAAATTTCTGCTTTATTCCATAACCTTATGCTCATGATGTTGAAGCCTCTTGCTGTCTTGGGCATGCAAATCTTCTCCCATGCCAATAGAGCTTTCTTAGACACATTACTCTCACCTGTCCGTAGGAAACTCCTGCAAATAGTCTCTATTAGCTTTATGATCTTCTTAGGGAGCACATAGATTTGTGTCTAGTATGTTTGCACATAAAATAGGACACTTTTGATAAGTTGTATTCTTCCAGCATAACTTCCCCCCACACAAAGTTAGATAAGATATTTAGCTCAACTAGGCCAATTCAACTCTCGAAAATAACTTTTCTCTTAAAATTCGCCTCAACATGGTCAAATCTAACAAAAATAGTCTTAATATCATCAAACAATGCAAGGAAAGTCAATTACAATAGATAAAACTATGATTTTTACACTTTTCCAAAAAGTAAGAATAATCAACCCGAGGCGCGCCCGGTCAACACCCGAGTCCGATGGTACATTCCGACAACCCATGACCCCACGAGTTCATATATGTGATTAGTTAAAAAATCCGAGTCCAAGTCAACTTTCAAAACTAAAATTCTTATTTTTTTCAAAACCTTGACAAGGTTCAAGAAAAATCACTTTGATACACATGATTTTGATGTTAAAATCTTAGATATATTGATGGAATATGATTAGAAATAGATTAGAATCACTTACTCAAAGTTTCTAGGGAAAAATCCACCATCCAAATCACCTCCTACCTAGTCTAGGGTTCAAAATTGAGAGATTGTTTTTAAAAATCACGTATTCCAGCCCTTTGTACTAGATGCAGTTGTCGCAATTGCGATAAAAGTTTCGTATTTTCAAACCTCACACATGCAGACCAAGTGTCGCATTTGCGAACCCTCACAGACTCATAAAATACCTCAATTGCGACAAGAGGGTTCGCAATTGCAAAGGTTTAAAAATGTTCGCAAATGCGATCTAAGTCAAAAGACCGCAAACATCCCAAATGTGAAGGTTAGTCGCAATTGCGACACATGAGCCCCCATAGTCACTTGTACAATTGCGATGTTGGTGCTCGCAATTGGGATACCTGAGCACCAGCAACACCAACAGTTCATTTCAGTTCAAAAGCATTCCGAAACATGTCTGAAATTCATCCGAGCCCTTAGGGATCTAAACGAAACATCCACTCAAGTCTAAAAATATCATACAATCTCACTCATGTGATCTAAATACAAAAATAACATCTAAAACTACGAATCGAACACTAAAACGCATGAATTTCAAAGTAAATTTTAAGAACTTCTAGAATTCCAACAAAACATTTGAATCCTATCAAATAAACTCCAAATGATACCAAATTTTGCAAACAAGTTCTAAATAGCATATTGGACCAATTACAAGTCACAAAATCAAATTCCTATCTTGATATAAAAAAGTCAACCTACGGTCAAACTTTTCAGCTTCAAACTTTCCAGCTTCAACCTAATCGATTGCGTGTATTTTCACAAGTCCATTTTCTTGGTTATATTTTCTGCCTATATCAGTTCTTGATTCCATCCTTGTATTACTCTACTAACTCCTTGCCAAGCTAACATCCTGCTCCATAATGCATTTGTATATGTACACTCAAAAAACAAGCGTTGAATACTTTCTTTCCCTGTTTTGCATAATACACATTCTTCATCTACATGCATACCCCATTTCTGCAGTTTATCCTTCGTGTATAGCTTACCATGAGCCGTCAGTGTTAGCATGAAAATCCATCTTGGACATCCTGCATTCTGGCATACTATTTTTTTCCATCTCACCTTCTCAAATGTGCCACGCAGCCTGTGATATATTTCTTTGATACTACACTTATTAGTTTTCATAACATCTTCATAATTGAATCCTTCCTTTATAATTGTTTCCTGTGCTTTCAGTATCTTTCCCACCATCCATGATGCTTGTTTCAACTGAATACCCCATATATCTATTCCTTTGATGTAGTAGATATGAATCAATTGGATCCATAGCTTTTTCTTTTCTCTGCATAAGTCGCAGTAATGCTTGCAAATTTCTGCTTTATTCCATAACCTTATGCTCATGATGTTGAAGCCTCCTGCTGTCTTGGGCATGCAAATCTTCTCCCATGCCAATAGAGCTTTCTTAGACACATTACTCTCACCTGTCCGTAGGAAACTCCTGTAAATAGTCTCTATTAGCTTTATGATCATCTTAGGAAGCACATAGATTTGTGTCTAGTATGTTTGCACATAAAATAGGACACTTTTGATAAGTTGTATTCTTCCAGCATAACTTCCCCCACACAAAGTTAGATAAGATAGTTAGCTCAACTAGGCCAATTCAACTCTCGATAATAACTTTTCTCCTAAAATTCGCCTCAACATGGATCAAATCTAACCAAAATTGTCTTAATATCATCAAACAATTCAAGGAAAGTCAATTACAATAGATAAAACTATTATTTTTACAATTTTTCCAAAAAGTCAGAATAATCAACCCGAGGCGCGCCCGGTCAGCACCCGAGTCCGATGGTACATTCCAACAACCCATGACCCCACGAGTTCATATATGTGATTAGTTTAAAAATCCGAGTCCAAGTCAACTTTCAAAACTAAAATTCTTATTTTTTCAAAACCTGGACAAAGTTTCAAGAAAAATCACTTTGACACACATGATTTTGATGTTAAATCTAATATATATTGATGGAATATGATTAGAAGTAGATTAGAATCACTTACTCAAAGTTTGTAGGGAAAAATCCCCCATCCAAATCACCTCCTACCGAGTCTAGGGTTCAAAATTGAGAGATTGTTTTTCAAAATCACGTATTCCAGCCCTTTGTACTAGATGCAGTTGTCGCATTTGCGATACAAGGTTCGTATTTTCAAACCTCACATATGCAGACCAAGTGTCGCATTTGCGAACCCTCACAGATCATATAATACCTCAATTGCGACAAGAGGGTTTGCAATTGCAAAGGTTTGAAAATGTTCGCAAATGCGATCTAAGTCAAAAGCCCGCAAACATCACAAATGTGAAGGTTAGTCGCAATTGCGACATATGAGCCCCCATAATCACTTGTACAATTGCGATGTTGGTGCTCGCAATTGCGATACCTGAGAACCAGTAGCACCAACAGTTCATTTCAGTTCAAAATCATTCCGAAACATGTCTGAAATTCATCCGAGCCCTTAGGTATCCAAACGAAACATCCACTCAAGTCTAAAAACATCATACAATCTCACTCCTGTGATCTAAACACAGAAATAACATCTAAAACTACGAATCGAACACTAAAACACATGAATTTAAAAGAAAATTGTAAGAACTTCTAGAATTCCAACAAAACATTTGAATCCTATCAAATAAACTCCAAATGATACCAAAATTTGCAGACAAGTTCTAAATAGCATATTGGACCTATTACGAGTCACAAAATCAACCTAATCGATTGCGTGTATTTTCACAAGTCCGAATCACAATACGAATCGATCAGAGCCATCAAAACACTTTTCTTGGATCGCCTTCAAAAAATTCAAAGTTTGGTCAACATTTCTAATTTAAACTTCAAAGTCAAGAATGAAAGGGTCCGAATCAACCCTAAAGCTTCCCAAAATGAAATTAACCAACCTCGTAAGAGAGAAACACATAAACTCATATGTGAGAATCATAAAAAAGGTGTACGGGGCGTAATTACACAAAACGACCGGACGGGTCATTACATTCTCCCCCTATTAAAAAAAAGTTCGTCCTCCAAAGTGCATAAGGACATACCTGAAGTGATGAAACGATTCGGATACCGGCTCCGCATGTCGTGCTCAGTCTCCCAAGTCACCTTCTCGACCGGATGACCCCTCCATTGAATCTTCATTGAAGTAATATTTTTATCTCAACTTCCGGACATGTTTGTCCAAGATAGCCATCGGCTCCTCAATATAAGTCAATTCTTAATCCAGTTACACTGTGCTGAAGTCTACAACATGATACAGATCACCATAATACTTCTGGCGCATAAAATCACGGAACACTGAATGAAACGCAGACAAACTAGGTCAAAATGCAAGTTTGTAGGCCACCTCATTGATCCTCTCAAGGATCTAAAAAGGTACGATATACCTATGTCTCAACTTGCCTCATCACACCTTTCAAGGGTGAAACCTGGAGCAAGACTCGCTCTTCAATCATGAATGAAACATCACTAACCTACTGATCTGTATAACTCTTCTATCTTGATTGGCTTGTGCGAAGCCGATCCTGAATTAACTTGACCTTCTCCATGGCATCTCGAACCAAATCTATGCCTAATAACTTAGTCTCTCCCGGCTCAAACCAACCAACGGGAAAGCGACGATGTCTCCCATATAGTGCCTCATAACGAGCCATTTGAATACTCGATTGGTACCTATTGTTGTAGGAAAACTCCGCAAGTGGTAAGAACTGATCCTAAGAACCCCCAAAATCCATAACATAGGCGCAAAGAATATCCTCGAATTTCTGAATAGTGCACTCGGACTGTCCATCCACTTGGGGTTAAAATATTGTACTCAACTCAACCCATGTGCTTCTATTACATTGTACAAATCTCCAAAGACGTGATGTGAACTGCATACCTCGGTCAGAGATGATGGATACCGCACTCCTTGAAGTCAGACAATCTCGCAGTTATAGATTTAAGCTAGCTGATCTAAGAATAGGTAGTCAATGCCGAAATAAAATGAGCTAAATTGGTCATCCTGCCCATAATCACCCATACCGTGTAAAATTTCTTCTGAGTTTGTGCAATCCCAACAAAAAAGTCCATGGTAACACGCTCCCACTTCCACTAGGGAATCTCAAGTCTGTAAAGCAAACTGCCCGTCTGCTGGTGCTCCTACTTTACATGCTAACAATATAGGCACTGAGCTACATATTCCATATGTCTTTCTTAATTCTACTCCACCAATAGTGCTGCCTCAAATCATGATACATCTTAGCGGCACCCGGTTGAATGGAGTACCGCGAACTGTGGGCCTCCTGAAGAATCAACTCATGCAACTCGTACATATTGGGAACACAAAACTAGTCCTTCATACGCAACACACTGTCATCTCAATAGTAAACTCCTCTGCATCACAGTGTTGAACCGTGTCTTTAAAAATAAGCAAATAAGGGTCCTCATACTAACGCTCTCTGATACGATCATATAAAGAAGACCGAGAAACCACACAAGCAAGAACTTATTGGCTTCACAACATCCAATCTAACAAACTGGTTGACCAAAGCCTAAACATCAATGGCTAGTGGCCTCTTTTTTACTGGTAGAAATGCTAAACTTCCCAAACTCTCCGCCTTTCATCTGAAGGTATCGACCACCATGTTGTCCTTCCCGGGATGATATAGAAAGGTGATATCATAATCTTTAAGCAACTCTAACCATCTCTGCTAACTCAAATTAAGATCTTTCTGTTTGAACATACATTATAGACTTTGGTGGTTGGTAAAGACCTCACAAGGGAAACTGTATGTCACGCCCCAAAATCGAGGGACGCGACCAGCACTTAACCGGGTGACCCCAGTCAAGCGAACCTATTTTTCCTTTCCTACCCAACGCACTTTCTCGTGTTTATATCATCCATTATTTATGTGAAGCAGTGGGATAAACTTAAAACGGTGCGATTACCACCATAAATAAAATTTTCTTTTCCTCATTTACATTATTATACTAGAATTCCCAAAACATACATAATAGATACAACATTTCCAATACGGACCCCGATTACGAGCAAATACAACCACTTCCCAAAATATATATACACACCCTAATAGTGTCTACAGAGCCTCTAAGAGTACTAGGAATTTATGCAATAATTACCGACAACAAGGCCCCGGCTATACCTTACTATACATAATATACTCAAAAGGAGATGGCATGAACTACACATGGCCCCTAGAGGAAGTGGGGCTCACCAGTAAACCTAAGAAAGGATGAGGAGAAAGCACCACTAACGGCGAGCTAAGCAACCTGCAATGGACCCACCTACATTCATATAAAAAGATGTAGCGCCCCCGGCAAAAGGGACGTTAGTACTGTGGAATAGTACTAGTATGTATGAACAAACTTTATCCCAAGTACAACCAAACAATACACAATTAAGAGACAGTAATAGAACCAATCAATCAATGCACGTGGAATGAAACAGCCAAAATCAACAAGTTTCACAATCTCTCCTTTTTGCCTTTCAACATCACCATATTCAAGAGTTTCCCAGATTATTCATTTCAATAGTGATAATGATCACATTCCATCCTTGTTACCTCTGCCACCCCTATTACCTCGTCCAACCTTATTGCCTCGCACCTTATCAAGCTTATTACTTTGTGTTGCAGCGTGCAACCCGATCCCATCTGACAATCATATTTCATAACAGCAACAACAAACAATTACATCACAAGAATCATCCCTTCAAGGAATACAAGTTCATATCAACAATTTATGTATTTGGGCCCAAGGCACCATAACTCTCATCAAGTAGTAATTTCATGAACACGGTGTTGCCACAATCGCTCAATTCAGATACATTGTTTCACAATACTCTTTTTCATTACTTTCCACGTATGGCTTTCAACTATTTTACATATTCCCACATTTGAGCATATTATCAATCTTTTGTTCATTACATATGAAACACCTTTCACAACTTCATACAACACAGTAGCATGAAAATCAATCAGGAAAATCAGAGGATAGAATGTCACGCCTCAACACGTCTGAACAATCAATTCACATATTTCCAAACAAGGTACACATACCAAATACTCGGACAAAACAAGAGGATTCTACGAAGGTTAAAGTTAGGAATACATACCTGGGGTCGAAATCCCTTTCTAGCTTTTACTCTCAAATCACCGGACCGACAAGAACCTTCAATCTAATTCACAATGTGGCATATTTAAACATAGAATTAGGAATCATGAACATGTCTTGAACTCATTGGAGCTTTCTATCAAACCCTAGGTGTTCCTTTAGAGTAAATAACTCATTTTTAGTGAAAAGTTACTCCAATCTATTTTCCTTTACTAGATTATGATAAATCGGGTATATGCATGCAAGATTCTTAACTCCATCTCTATGAACTATCCTACCATCTTTTATTTTAACAAAAATCTAGAAATTAGGATAAATGAGGTAGAAGCTTACCCCTTAGAGTGAAGAAATTTGTGTCCTACTTGATTAGTTCTAAGTTTGATTGATTAAGGAAGACCAATTTGATGAAGTTGGGACTTTCTCTCTCTAGAACCCACTCTTTCCTCTCTCTAATAACCCAGAGAAAATGGTTAAAAATGAAGGGAGGGTTGCTTTTAATGATCTGGGGTCGGGTTTTACAATTAGAAAAATAGAATCCCGACACAAGAATACGGTCAGGAAACCGGCCGCATAATGGCCCTCAAGACGGGCAAAAATTGGAAACACACTGCCCAGGTACGCGACCACTTTGCGGTCCGCATACACGTTATATAATCGCATAATGCGTCGCATAACTTCCCTCCCAAAACCAAATGCAACAATGCGACAGCTATGCGGTCCGCAGAATTGAAATGTGATCACATATTGGACTGCATAGTTAACCTCAAATGGGGCAGTGATCTGCCCGTGTATGCGACCATTATGCGGTCCGCATACATGTTATGCGATCTCATAGTGCATCCGCATAACACCTACTTTCTGGAAAATTTTATTCTTCAAGTCTCGGAGTACTTTTTACTCAATTTAGGTCTGTCTCAAAAACTTTCACGATAAAAATAACTCCGGGACTTATTCGGGCATTATTTTAAAACGAGAAAATTTTACGAGTCTTTACATCCTCCCCCCCTTAAAAATCATTCATCCTCGAACGAGGGTTTTGGAAATCATTTAGTTTTGAAAGCATGACATGCAACTTCCACATTTTCACTAACTCCAATATCTCAGAAAAATTTCGCCAGAGTTCCCTTTGTAATTAGACCTATCTACCTATCAGAGAGCCCCCGTAACACATTTCCAAGCACCATTACACAGTTTTAATCACCCCATAACTCACACACAACATTTTTATCTCAACAATTTGCAAATATTCAATCATTTTGTCAACTACACATAGTTCTTTCTTCTTATACCACAAATTTGCACATGATGCATATTTTTGCACATAACTTGGTCGTTTTAATGAGTCCCATACAACCCAATCACCTCAATATACTATATTCATTTCAATTAATTATTACCAACCTATTGTACCATTAATCACTTGCCTAACACATATGTTCTACAAAACATTCATTTACCTCAAGCGTTACATTCTACCCAAATAGAATAGCGGGTTCAGTTTTAGCACTCATTGGGGGATTACAACAATAAGACAATTAGGGGAAGATGTTGTGCTTTTGCACAAAACCATACACAAAATATAATTTGCCTAGAGATGACAGTTCTGATGATCACTACTAGACTTATTCAAACAAATAGGGATATTTTTCTTTCATCTCATGTTCCGCTTCCCACATGGCTTCCTCAATGTGCTGACTTCGCCACAATACTTTAATTGAAGCAATTTCTTTGTTCCTCAATCTGCGGACTTGTCTATCAAGAATAGCAACCGTAACCTCTTCATATGATAATTCTTCATTAACCTCAATAGTCTCAACTGGCATGACGGCTGATGGATCTCCAACCACTTTCTTCAACATGGACACGTGGAACACCAAGTTCACTAATGACAATTCAGGGGGTAATTCCAACCTATAATCCACTTGTACTACCCTTTGAGCAATCCGATATGGCACGACATACCTTGGGCTCAATTTCCATTTCTTCCCAAACCGCATCACTCCTTTCATGGGAGATACTTTCAACAATACCCAATCATCAACTTGGAATTCCAATTCTCTTCGATGAACGTCCGCATAGGATTTTTGACTGATCTGAGCGGTTTTCATCCTCTGCCGAATGACTCTGACTTTTTCCAATGCCTGGTGCGCAAGATCTGACCCTAACAATTCTGCTTCACCAACCTCGAACCACCCAATCGGAGATCTACACCTTCTCCCGTACAATGCCTCAAACGGGGCCATCTGAATACTAGCGTGAAAGATGTTATTGTAAGAAAATTCGATAAGCGGTAAATGATCATCCCAACCACCCTTGAAGTCCAACACACAATCCCATAAAATATCTTCAAGCGCCTGAATAGTCCGCTCTGCCTGACCATCAGTCTGCGGATGAAAAGTTGTGCTGAGATTTACCTGAGTACCCAAACCTTGCTGAACTTTCCTCCAAAAATTAGCCGTGAACTTTGCTCCTCGGTCTGAGATAATGGAAACTGGAGTACCATGAAGCCTGACTATTTCCTTGGTATACAACTGAGCATATTGTTCTGCAGTATCGGTGGACATGACCGGCAAGAAGTGCGCTGATTTCGTGAGTCGATCCACTATCACCCAAATTGAGTCGAAATTGCACTGAGTGCGAGGTAACCCTACCACTAAATCCATGTTGATCATTTCCCATTTCCACATTGGAATTTCCATAAGATGGGTTAATCCACCAGGCCTCTAATGCTCGGCCTTCACCTATTGACAATTCGGACATTTAAATACAAGGTCCGCCACACCTTTTTTCATACCGCTCCACCAATAAATCTCCCGGAGATCTTGATACATTTTCGTAGAACCTTGGTGCACGAAATACCTGGAATTGTGAGCTTCCGCCATCACCCTCTCCTGAAGATTATCCACATCAGGAACACATAACCTTCCCTGGCACTGCAAAACACCATCATCCTTTAGAGTGAAAATGCCGAAATCTTGCCATTCAAAACTGTCTCCTTCAATTGCGCCAATGCTGGATCAATAAACTGCTTCTCCTTGACTTCCGCTACAAGTGATGATTCTGCCCCATTATGCACCATGACGTTCCCCTCGTCTAAGGTCGAGAGACAGACCCCCAGACTAGCCAATTGACAAACATCTCGAGCCAACGGCCTCTAATCCTCCTCCAAATTAGCCAGACTACCCATAGACTTCCGACTGAGAGCGTCGGCCACTACGTTTGCTTTTCCCGGATGGTACCGAATGATCATATCATAATCCTTAAGCAATTCTAACCATCGCCGCTGCCTTAAATTCAACTCCTTCTGCTTGAACAAATATTGGAGACTCTTTTGTTCTGAGAACACGACCACATGGACCCCATACAAATAATGCCGCCAAATTTTTAATGCAATCACAACTGTCGCGAGTTTGCGTCGGATAATTCTTCTCGTGATTCTTGTGTTTCCTAGAAGCATAGGCTATACACTTCCCGTGTTTCATCAACATACATCCCAAACCAACCCATGAATCATCGCAATAAACCACAAATCCCTCTGTGCCTTCTCGCAAAGTTAACACCGGTGCTGAAGTCAATCTAGATTTAAATTCCTGAAAGCTCTTTTCACAAGCGTCGGACCATTGGAACTTAGTTGCCTTCTGCGTCAATTAAGTCAATGGGGAGGCGAGGGTAGAGAAACCCTCCACAAACCTCCGATAATACCCGACTAGACCCAAGAAACTGGGAATCTCTATCAGGGTCGTTGGTCTATGCTAATCCTTTACCACTGTGATTTTCTGGGGATCAACCTTAATCCTTTCTCTGGAAACAACATGACCCAAAAATGTGAACTCCAACAAAAATTAACATTTTGAAAACTTGGCATACAATTGGTGCTGATGAAGAGTCTGCAGAACTGCCCTGAGGTGATTAGGATGATCCTTCCGACTTTGCGAATAGACAAGGATGTCATCAATAAAAACAATCACGAAGGAGTCAAGAAACGATTTGAAAACCCGATTCATAAGATCCTTGAAAGTCGCTGGAGCATTGGTCAGTCCAAAGGACATTACCAAAAATTCAAAATGGCCATAACGAGTTCTGAAGGCTGTTTTAGGAATATACTGCTCTCTGATCTTCAACTGTGATACCACGACCGTTAATAAATTTTGGAGAAGAACCTTGCACCCTGCAATTGGTCGAACTATCCGAGGCAATGCATACTTGTTTTTGATAGTGACTTTGTTGAGTTGCCGATAATCAATACACATCTAAAGCGACCCATCCTTCTTCCTGACAAAAAGAACCGGAGCGCCCCACGGCGACACACTCGGCCAAATGAACCCCTTCTCTGATAAGTCTTTCAACTACTCCCTTAACTCCCTAAACTCTGTTGGCGCCATTATGTATGGTGGAATAGATATTGGCTGCGTATCTGGCAATACATCAATCCCAAAATTGATCTCTCTATCTGACGGAATCCCTGGAAGATCGTCCGAAAATACTTCAAGAAACTCATTCACGACTGGGACGGACTCGGGGGCAGACACTTCTGAAGAGGTGTCCGCAATTCGGACCAAATGATAAACACACCCCTTTTTAATCATCTTTGAGGCCTTAAGGTAGGAAATAAACCTACCCTTTGGCACCAAACCATTCCCTTTCTACTCAATAACTGACTAATTAGGAAACTCTAGTCTAATAATTCTGGTTCGGCAGTCGAGTTTAGCAAAGCACGAGTAAAGCTAATACATTCCCTTGATAACATCGAAATCTACCATCCCTAGTTCGATAATATCGGTTGTGGTATCTCGACCACACACCATGGCAACACAATTCCTATAGACTCGTGCGACAATAATGGAATCACCAACTGGAGTCGACACAGAGAACGGCTCATGAAGCTGTTTGGGTTCTATCCCAAAACTTGAAGCAATAAATGGGGTAACATAGGATAAGGAGGACCCCGGATCAATCAGAGCATAACAATCAAGGGCTTGAACAGCCAGAATACTTGTAAAAATATCTGGAGAAGCCTCCGCACTTTGGCGACCACTCAAAGCATAGAACCGGCTGGGTCCACCTCTACCACGAGCTCCACCTCTAACTGCACCACGCCCTGCTGGAGCTAGAGGACGTACTGAAGATACTGCGACTGAAGAACTGGACAGTTGAGCAAAACCACTACCCATGCCCTGACTGGGCGCATGGTAATCCCGCCGAATATGACCTCTCACCCCACACACGTAGCATACTGGGATATCCAGGTAACAAGGCTCGGTATGGAACCTCCCAAACTTAGGGAACGGAGCCCTCCTCTACTACTGGAACCTCCTTCCTGGACGACCGGACTGATCGGGTCTCCTACTGTCTGATCCTGGTCCCGAGCGACTGCTCTTCTTGTAACGAGGCACTGATGGTGGTGCACTGGATGAGGACTGAGCATAAGACTGGGATGGCTCTGATGGTCCTCTCCCCTGAACTGGTATCCCTCCTCCAACTGAACTCCCCGAGTGGCCCGCTGACCGGGCCCTGCTGATACTCTCCCTCTCCGGCCTTATGTTCAATTTTCTAGCCTCTGTGGCCTGGGGGAATCCCACTATCTTACCATAATTCATGTCTGAGTGCAAGGCAGCTATACCAGCTTCATTCACAACGAAGGGACTGAGGCCCTGAACAAACTGTCGAACTCTGGCATCCATAGTGGATACCAGGTGAGGAGCGTACTTGGACAACCTCACAAACTCCATGTGGTACTCCCACACACTCATGTTACCCTACTTGAGAACCTCAAACTTCGTGGAACGGGCTGCCATAGTCTCGGCAGGCAAGAAGTGATCCATGAAAGCATCAACGAACACATCCCATCTCGCCGGAGGACTTTCCTCCCCGCGGGAATCCTCCCACGTCTCAAACTAGGAATACGCTGCTCCCCTAAACCTGTAAGATGCTAACTCAACCCCCTCTATCTCTGTAGCCTTCATAACCCGAAGTGTCTTGTACATTTCATCTAGAAAGTCCTGCGGATCGGCCTCTCGATAAATACTTGAGAACTATGGAGGGGCCAACCGCAAAAACTGGTTGACTCTAAAACCGACGGAATCTCCCTATCCGCTAGAGGACGCAGGGGAAGCATGAGATCTTTGGGCCTGAGCAGCAACTAACTGGGCAACATATGAATAGCCCCCTTAAGGTCCCCATCAGAAGTACTGGGACCTGGAGCTGGAACCAAAGAAGGATCAGGAATATCGGCGGTAGGGATGGTAGCACCCTCCTCCGCAGCAGGAGTAGGATCACTTTGATCTGGAACAGATAGGCCAGATGGATTCAAGGTCGGGGATTCGCTCTCACCCGCACCATCGGGTACAGAATTCACGGCCACACTTGCGGCGGCATTGGCCTCTAAGCCGAGTCGAGCTCTCTTCTTTGGTGCCATCACTGAAAATTTTGGAACAGAGTACGAGTTAGACAGGAACATTTTCACCTTCTACTTCACCGCACGATATAGAATAACAATGGAAGGGTGTTTTCCTTAATGTCCATGTAGCCCCCTAATTATAGATGTGGTCGACAACGCACCGATAAGAAGGGCTATACTAGACACGGCTCCGAGACATCCTAGGACACTTTTAAAACCTTAGGCTCTGATACCAAGTTTGTCGCGCCACAAAATCGAGGGACGCGATCGGCACTCAACCGGGTTTTCCCAGTCAAGCGAACCTGCGTTTCCTTTCCTACCCAACGTGTTTCCCCGTGTTTATATCATCCATTAGTTATGTGAAGCAGTGGGATAAGCTTAAAACTGTGCGATTACCACCATAAATCAAATTTTCTTTTCCTCATTTTACATTATTATACTAGATTTCCCAAAACTTACATAATAGATATAACATTTCCCAATACGGACCCCGATTACGAGCAAATACATCCACTGCCAAACATATATATATATATATATACACCCACATAGTGTCTACAGAGCTTCTAAGAGTACTAGGATTTTATACAATACTTGCCGGCAACAAGGCCCCGGCTATACCTTACAATACATAATATACTGAAAAGGAGATGGCATGAACTACACATGGCCTCGAGAGGAAGTGGGGCTCACCAGTAAAGTTGAAAAAGGATGAGGATAAAGCACCACTAATGGCGAGCTGAGCAACCTGCTATAGACCCACCTACATCCATATAAAAAGATGTAGCGCCCCCGGTAAAAGGGACGTTAGTACTGTGGAATAGCACTAGTATGTATGAACAAACTTTATCTGAATTACAATCAAACAATACAAAATTAATAGACAATAATAGAACCAATCAATCAATGCACGTGGAAAGAAACAGCCAAAATCAACAAGTTTCACAATCTATCCTTTTTCCCTTTCAACATCACCTTATTCAAGAGTTTCCCAGATTTTTCATTTCGATAGTGATAATGATCACACTCCATCCTTGTTACCTCTGCCACCCTTATTACCTCGGCCACCCTTATTGCCTCACACCTTATCAAGCTTATTACTTTGTGTTGCGGCGTGAAACCCAATCCCACCTGACAATCATATTCATAACAGCAACCACAAACAATTACATCACAAGAATCATCCATTCAAGTAATACAAGTTCATATCAACAAATTATGTATTTGGGCCCAAGGCACCGTAACTCTTATCAAGTTGTAATTTCATGAACACGGTGTTTCCACAATCGCTCAATTCAGATACATTGTTTCACAATACTCTTTTCCATTACTTTCCACGTATCGCTTTCAACTATTTTACACATTCCCACATTTGAGCACATTATCAATCTTTTGTTCATTACATATCAAACACCTTTCACAACTTCATATAGCACAGTAGCATGAAAATCAACAAGGAAAATCAGAGGATAGAATCTCACGCCTCAGCACATCTAAATAATCAATTCACATATTTCCAAACAAGGTACACATACCAAATACTCGGACCCAACAAGAGGATTCTACGAAGGTTAAAGTTAGCCATACATACCTGGGGTCGAAATCCCTTTCTAGCTTTTACTCTCAAATCACCGGACCGACTAGCTCCTTCAATCCGATTCACAATGGGGCACATTTAAACATAGAATTAGGAACCATGAACATGTATTGAACGCATTGGAGCTTTCTATCAAACCCTAGGTGTTCCTTTAGAGTAAATAACTGTTTTTTAGTGAAAGGTTACTCCAACCTACTTTTCTTTACTAGATTATGATAAATCGGGTACATGCATGAAAGATTCTTAACCCAATCTTTATGAACTATCCTACCCATCTTTTATTTTAACAAAAATCTGGAAATTAGGGTTAATGAGGTAGAAGCTTACCCCTTAGAATGAAGAAATTTGTGTCCTACTTGGTTAGTTCCAAGCTTGAGTGATGAAGGAAGACCAATTTGATGAAGTTGGGACTTTCTCTCTCTAGAAGCCACTCTTTCCTCTCTCTAATATCCCAGAAAAATTGTTAAAAATGAAGGGGAGGGGTGTTTTTAATGAACTGGGGTCGGGTGTTAAAATTAGAAAAATAGAAGCCCGACACAAGAATGTGGTCAGGAATGCGATGCGGTCCGCAGAACCGGCCGCATAATGGCCCTCAAGATGGGCCAAAATTCGAAACACACTGCCATGGTATGCGACCATTGTGCGGTACGCATACACGTTATGCAATCGCATAATGCGTCGCATAACTTCCCTCCAAAAACCAAAGGCAACAGTGCGACAGCTATGCGGTCCGCAGAACTGAAATGCGATCGCATGTTGGACTGCATAGTTGACCTCAAATGGGGCAGTGATCTGCCCGTGTATGCGACCATTATGCGGTTCGCATACATGTTATGCGATCGCATAGTGCGTCGCATAACACCTACTTTCTGGAAAATTTTATTCTTTAAGTCTCGGGGTACTTTTTTCTCAATTTAGGTCTGTCTCAAAAACTTCCACGATAAAAATAACTCGGGGACTCATTCGGGCATTATTTTAAAATCAAAAAATTGTACGGGTCTTTACACTGTACAAATAATGCCGCCAGATGTTTAATGCATGAACAATAGCTGCCACATCTAATTCATGTACTAGATAATTCTTCCCATAGGTCTTCAATTTCCGAGATGTGTGTAGGCAATCACCCTACCTTCTTGTATTAACATTGCACCAATGACAACACATGACGCATCACAATACACAGTATAATACCTCGAGCCCGTAGGCAATACCAATAATAGGGTTGTAGTCAGAGTAGTCCTGATCTTGTAAAATCTCTCCTCAAACCATCTGAAAGGAGCACCCTTCTGGGTCAATGTTGTCATAGGTACAACAATAGATGAGAAACCCTCTATGAAACAGTGGTAATACCTTGACAAACCAAGGAAACTACAGATCTTAGTAGTTGAAGACGGTTTGAGCCAACTCTGCACTGCTTTGATCTTCTTCTGATCTACCTTGATCCCCTCACTCGACACCACATAACCCGAAAATGCCACTGATTCAAGCTAGAATTTACACCCTCATAATTTTGCATACAACTTCTTCTCTCTCAATTTTTGGAGCACGATCCTCAAATTTAGCTCATGATCTTTTCGATTGTGGGAGTACACCAAGATGTCGTCAATGAACACAATGCCAAATGAATCAAGATAAGGCTGGAATACATTGTTCATCAAGTGCATAAATTCTTCTAGGGTGTTGGTCAGCCCAAATGACATCACAAGGAACTCGTAGTACCATACCGAGTCCTTAAGTCATTCTTCGGAATATTCGGATCCCGAATCTTTAAATGATGATAACTTGGTCACAAATCAATATTTGAGAACACTCTGGCACCCTGTAACAAACAAGTCATCAATGTGTGGCATAGAAGCATCCTTCTTCTTCACAAACAAGACCGGAGCACCCCAAAGTGACACAGTAGTACAAACGAAGCCCTTATCACGTAACTTTTGAAATTGCTCCTTTAACTCCTTTAGCTTCGGGGGCCATACGATATGGTGGAATAGAAATGGGCTGAGTGCCCGGCAACAAGTCAATACCATAATCAATATCCCTATCGAGCGGCATGCCCATAAGATCCATTGGAAATACATCTGGGAAGTCTTTAACTATTAAAAGGCTAGATAAGCATCACACCCTTTCTCAACCATCCACTGAGCCTTTAGAAATTACACAACGTACTAAGAACATGATCCAATGCACCCCTCCACTTTAACTGTGGCAAACCTAGCGTAGCCAATGTCATAGTCTTCGTGTGACAATCCAAAATAGCATGATAGGGCGACAACCAGTACATGCCCAAGATAACATCAAAGTCTGCCATACTAAGTAACAATATATCTACTTGGTCTCAAAAACACCAATCACAACTAAACCCGACAGATACACACGGTTCACAATAGTAGAATCTCCCACAGGCACGGACACATAAACAGTAGAACTGAAAGAATAAAGACATATATCCAAACACAGAGGAAAGTAAGATGATACATATGAATAAGTGGATTACTGATCAAATAAGACTGATGCATCTCTATGGAAAACTGGATCCATACCTGTAATGTCTACATCAGAAGTAACTGCCTCAGTCCTACCTAGAAAATAATAGAATATTGAATGGCCTCCTTATCTAGGGAAACCTCTACCCGCCCGCCCCCCACTCGTAGCCGGTTGTGCAGGTGGAGCGGAAACTTGGGAAGCAATAATGGCCTGAGAAGACTGTGGACCTGATGAATCTGTGAAGCATGAGTCGTCTGTGGAGGTGCACCCCTCCTAAGTCTGGGGAAGTCTCTAACCATATTGAGGGTATCACCACACTCAAAACAAGCTCTTAGTGGGTGTGGTTACTTGGTCTAGCTCAGGCCTGGTCGGCTGGACTGACCGCTGAAGCCACCCCGTGTAGGAGGTGCACTAGAAAGTAGTTGAGCAAAGTGTGAAACCTTAGATCTCGTAATAAGCGGAGCACCACTAGAAGTTGGAAGTGTTGAGTGAACTAGATGGCTCACATATCCCCTATCATGACGGGTTGTAGGTGCAACGTGACCACAACTAAATCCTCTCATACATCGAATCCTCTTGGCCTCCCTATCCTCTCTCTCACGGCCCCGCATATCCTCCAACCTTCGTGGAATCTCTACCACCTGTTGATATGGGGTATTTTTCTTCAACTCTTGAGCCATGCTAAACCTAATACTATAGTTAAGCCCCTCGATAAATTGACGGACTAGCTCTCCGATGTAGAAACCATGGCAGGTGCATGTTTGGAGAAATCATTTAATCTGACTGCATACTCTTACACTGTCATAGTACCATGGTGCAGCTGCTCAAACTCCTCATTCCATGCATCCCTAAGTGTCAGAGGAACAAATATTCTCAAGAATAAATCTGAAAATCGAGCCCATGTGAGTGAGGCTGGATCGGTTGGGCTACGCTCCTCGTACACTAGCCACCACTGATACGCTACTCCCGATAGTTGAAATGTAGTAAAAGTAACCCCTCTCATATCCACAATACCCATGGTGCAGAGAATACAGTGGCACTCTAGAAAACCAGGTGCATCCTCTGAAGCCAAACCACTAAAAGTATGAGGGTGATACTTCTTGAACCCCTCAAGACTAAGCTCTTCCTCCTGGGATGATTCTTCCCTAACAGCGGGCAGAACCGGAACAACAAATTTTAGTGGTATAAGCTCTAGGACATGCTCAATAAGGACCCGTTGATCTGGAGTACGGGACGGAAGATTCTAAGCTCCTCCCCCAACCTGAGATGTGCCTAGTGCAAGTGGAATCAACCCTACCTAAGCTAAGGTGCTAAACATGCTCAAGAACTATAGGAGGGTCTTCTAAAGTACATGGGTGGAAACAGGTGCCTGTGGTACTAGCCCCTAACTGGAGCTAATGGTGGCTCCTATGGCACAGCTCGGGCAGGTGCTCAGGCTACACCATGTGCCCCTCCTCAACCTCTGCCCGACCCCGGCCTATCGCTGCTCTAGCATGGGGCGCCGGTGTCTGACCGTGAGAGAACAGAAAGTCAAAGATTCATTTTTCGCAGTCAACCAATTCGCACGATAAGGAATCAAAGAATTGACGTTTCCTAACAGTTTCGTAGCCTCTCGAAGATAAGTATAGACGTGTCTATACCGATCCACAAGACTCTACTAAACTTTCTTATGACTCAAAACACCTACGAACCTAGAGCTCTCCTACGAACTTGTCACGATCCCAATTTCCCTCCATATGATGTCATGATGGCACCTAGTCCCTACGGCTAGGTAAGAATAAAATTTGATAACAACTTGACAGATATAATTAAAGGAAATTGTAAAATAAGTCAAACAAACTCATATAATCTTTCGAAACAAAATCTAAACAATTACTTCCCAAAACCGGTGGAACTAAGTCATAAACTCTACAAAGTACGCTAAAATGTCTACTACATCCACGTCTGAATGAAAAATACAACAGTAATAAAAGTACAGGAAGGTGACTCTAAGGCCTGCGAACGTGGAGCAGGTATACCTTGAAGTCTCCAAAACAAAAACTTGGATCAACTCTAGCGTCCAACACAGGCAGACGTTCCTGGATCTTCACAAACCGATGTGCAGAAGGTTAGTATGAGTACACAACAACGGTATGCAGTAAGTATCAAGCCTAACCTCGGTAGAGTAGTACCGCCTCATATTAACAATTCACAATCTCAATGACAATCTTTCCTTATGTCGCTGCGTGAGCCTTACACATAAATAGTTTTGAAAATATTTTTTTCCCGAAATACATGTGAGGCTTATGATGCCGCGTGGCTTCACACACTTGACACGCTCTTTAGCCCACCTTAAAAATTTGACACGCTCTTTAGCCCACCTTATGATGATGCGTGGCTTCATGTAGTTCCTCTAAAAGCAACACGCACATAAGTCCCGCCTTAAACCGTTGCATGCACATTAACCCCTATCCTTGTATCGCCTCATGCGCGTCAATATCACATCACAATAACAACTCGCACCACAAGTGCCCATATATCATAATTTTCCAATAATAAACAATGTCAATATTTCAAAAACAATAGCCATGGCTCCACCGCAACGTTTACTGAATATCAACACAACAATTAATGTAAAATGCTCAACAAGGAAGATGTGTCAACAATAACAATTTTTCCTCAACATGATAATGTCTTTCACAACTTCAACATCGATAACTCAACAATGAGTAAGATGATGTATAAGCACGATACTAAATAAGGATAACTCATAATGGTAGAGATAACGCGTAACAATGAGTTCCAATAATGGAAATCCACAATGAAAGAGATAACATGAACAATAACTTCAAGAAATGATAACCCATAATGGAAGAGATAACATGAAAAATAACTTCAAATAATGATAATCAATAATGAAAGACATAACTTGTAACAATAATAGAGGCAACAAGTTCAACTAAAGCATGAGATCAATTTATCAATTAGGATATGAAACAAGTGTTAGCAAAATCATTTAAGGCATGAAAGGATATACTAACACAAGTAAGAATAGATTGACCATCAGAATTTAGAACATGATACGACAATTCAGTTAAAGCATGGAAAGAGTCTAAGTAGCCTAAACTTATCAAATACCATGTACATCTTGTGTGCCCACTCGTCACCTTGCATACACGGCTTTCACATAGCACAAAAGACACAATCAATCCCAAATCCTAAGGGGTAGTTCCCCCACACAAAGTAGGCAAGATATTTAGCTCAACTAGGCCAATTCAACTCTCGAAATAAACCTAAGATTCGCCTCCACATGGATCAAATCTAACCAAAATAGACTATCATGAAACAATGCAAGGAAAATCAATTACAATAGATAAAACTATGATCTTTACACTTTTTCCAAAAAGTCAAGAAAAATCAGCCTGAGGCACGCCCGATCAACACCCAGTCCAATGGAACATTTTGACAACCCATGACCCCACGAGTTCATATATGTGATTAGTTTAAAAATCCGAGTCCAAGTCGACTCTCAAAACTCAAATTCTTATTTTTTTTCAAAAACATGACAAAGTTTCAAAAAGATCACTTTGATTCACATGATTTTAATGTTAAAATATATGATATATTGATGGAATATGATTAGAAATAGATTAGAATAACTTACTCAAAGAAGTAGGTGAAAATCCCTCATCCAAATCACCTCCTACCGAGTTTAGGGTTCGAAATTCAGAGAATGTTTTGAAAAATCATGTATCCCAATCCTTTGTAGCAGCTGCAGTTGTCGCATTTGCGACAGATGGTTCGTATTTCCAAACCTCGCAACTGTAGACCATGTGTTGCATTATCAACCCCTCACAGACTCATACAATACCGAAATTTCGACAAGAGGGTTCGCAATTGCAAAGCTTTGAACCTCGCAAAAGTGAACAAATGTTCGCAAATGTGAACTAAGTCAAAAGCCCGCAAACATCGCTAATTTGAAGGGTAGTCGCAATTGCGACGTATGATCCCCTACAACCACCTTCACAATTGCGATTTGGTGCTTGCAATTGCGATACCTGAGCACCAGCAGCACCAACAATTCATTTCAGTTCAAAACCATTTTGAAACATGTCCAAAACTCATCCCAGCCCTCAGGCCTCCAAACCAAACATTCACTCAAGCCTAAACACATCATATAATCTCACTCCCATGATCAAAATATAAAAATAACATCTAAAACTACGAATCGAACACTAAAACGCATGAATTTCAAAGTAAATTTCAAGAACTTCTAGAATTACAATAAAACATTTGAATCCTATCAAATCAACTCCAAATGATACCAAATGTTGCAGACAATTTCTAAATAGCATAATGGACCTATTACAAGTCACAAAATCAAATTCCTAGCTTGATATCTAAAAATCAACCTACAGTCAAACTTTAAGCTTCAATCTGACAAATTTTGGTAAAACAACGTAAATAAGTCTACAGATTTTCGTAAACGATTGTGGACATTTGCGCAAGTCCGAATCACAATACAAAGCGATCAAAGCCATCAAAACACTGTTCTAGGCTCGTTTTCAAAAAAGTCAAAGTTTGGTCAATATTTCTAATTTAAACTTCTAAGTCAAGAATAAAAGGGTCTGAATCAACCCGAAAGCTTCCCTGAACGAAACTAACGAACCCCGTAAGACATAAACCCATAAACACATATGTGTGAATCATCAAAAGGGTTTATGGGGAATAATTACAAAAAATGACCGGTCGGGTCGTTACATTCTCCCCCTATTAAAACAAATATTCGTCCTACAAAGTGCATAAGGACATAAATGAAATTATGAAAAAATGAGGATAACGGCTTCGTATGTCATGCTCGGTCTCCCAAGTCGCCTTCTCGACCGGATGGCCACTCCATTGAATCTTCGTTGAAGAAATGTTTTTTTATCTCCACTTCCAGACATGGCTGTCCAAGATAGCCATTGTCTCCTCAATATAAGTTAAATCCCTCAACAAAATACAGATCACCATAATACTACTAGCGCATAGAAGCATGGAACACTGAAGGAACCTCGGACAAACTAGGTCGAAATACAAGTTTGTAGGCCACCTCAACGATCCTCTCAAGGATCTCAATAGGTACGATATACCTATGTCTCAACTTACCTTTCTTACTGAACCTCATCACACCCTTCATGGTGACACCCGGAGCAAGACTCGCTCTCAAATCATGAATGCAACATCACGGACCTACTGATCCGCATAACTCTTCTATCTTGATTGGGTTGTAAGAAGCCAATCCTGAATCAACATGACCTTCTCCAAGGCACCTCGAGCCAAATCTGTACCTAATAACTTAGCCTTTCCTGGCTCAAACCATCCAACTGGAGAGCGACGTCGTCTCCCATATAGAGCCTCATTATAAGCCTTTTGAATACTTGATTGGTAGTTGTTGATGTAGAAAAACTACGCAAATGGCAAGAACTGATCCCAAGAACCCCTGAAATCCATAACATAGGCGCAAAACATATCCTCCAATTTCTGAATGGTGTGTTCGTATTGTCTGTTCATCTGGGGTAAAATAATGTACTCAACTCAACTCGTGTGCCTATATTACATTGTACAACTCTCCAAAAATGTGATGTGGACTGCGTACCTCGGTCAGAGATGATGAGTAGTGGCACTCCTTGAAGTCGGACAGTATTGCGAATATGGATTTAGGCTAGCTGCTCTGAAGAATAGGTAGTCACTTCCAGAATAAAATGAGCCGACTTGGTCATCCTGCCCACAACCACCCATACCATGTCAAATTTCTTCGGACTCTTTGGGATCCCAACAACGAAGTCCATGCTGACATCCTTCCACGTCCACTCGGGAATCTCAAGTCTCTGAAGCAAACCTCCCGGCCACTGATGCTCATACTTCACCTGCTGACAATTTAGGCACCGAACTACATACTCCACTATGTCTTTCTTAATTCTACTCCACCAATAGTGCTTCCTCAAATCCTGATACATCTTACCGCCTCGTGTACAAAGGAATCACAACCGAGGTATCGTGTATATATCAAAGTTACAACCGAGGTACCGCCTTGTATTCATAATTCACAATCTCAATCACAGTCTTTCCTTATGCCGTTGCGTGAGCCTAATATTTTAACAGTTCTAAAAACATTTTGCCCGAAATAGCTACACAAACTCTAGCCCACCTTATAGCACCGTGTGGCTTCACGTAGTTCCCCTACAAGCAACACACACATAAGTCCCACCTTATACATCCACATGCACATTAACCCTTATCCTTATACTTCCACATGCGTGTCAATATCATATCACAATAACAACTCGCACTACAAGTGCCCATATATTACAACTTGCCAACAAACAACAATATCAATGTTTCCACAATAATAGCCCATGGCTCCACCACAACGTGTACAAGAATATCAACACAACAATGAATGAAAAATGCTCAACAAGGAAAAACATTAGCAATTTCGCCTCAACGTGATAACGGTTTTCACAACTTCAATATCGATAACTCAACAATGAGTGAGATGATATATAACCATGATATTAAATAAGAATAACTCATAATGGTAGAAATAATGTGTAATAATTAATTCAAATAATGAAAATCCACAATGAAAGAGATAACATGAACAATAACATCAAGTAATGATATTCAATAATGAAAGAGATAACATGAACAATAACTTCAAATAATGATAATCAACAATGAAAGAGATAACATGTAACAATAATAGAGGCAAAAATTTCGACTAAAGCATAAGAGAAATTTATTAATTATGATGTGAAACAAGTATTAACAAAATTATTTAAGGCATGTAAAGATACACTAACACAAGTAAGAATAGATTTACCATGAGAATTTAGAACATGATATGACAATTCAATTAAAACATGGAAATAGTCTAAGTAACCTAAACCAGTCAAATACAACGTACAACCCGTGTAGCCACTCGTCACCTTGCATACTCGACTTTAACATAGCACAAAAGACACGATCAATCCCAAATCATAAGGGGTAGTTTCTGCACACAAAGTTAGGCAAGATACTTGCCTCAACTAGGCTAATTCAACTCTCGAAAATAACTTTTCCCCTAAAGTCGCCTTCACATGGCTCAAATCTATTCAAAATCATCTTAATAGAATCAAACCATGCAAGGGAAGTCAATTACAATAGATAAAGCTATGATCTTTACATTTTTTCCAAGAAGTCAACAAAAGTCAACCCGGAGCACGCGGGCCAAAATCCAGGTCCAATGGTAGATTCTAACTACCTGTGACCCCACGGGTTTATTTATGTGATTAGTTTCAATATCCGAGTATAAATCGACTCTCAAAACACATTCTTATTTTTTTCAACAACTTGACAAAGTTTCACACATTTTCACTTTGATTCACATGATTTTGATGTTAAAATCTAAGATATATAGATGGATATGATTAGAAATAGATTGGAATCACTTACCTGAAATTTGCAGGTGAAAACCCCCTCTCCAAATCGCCTCATACGGAGTTTAAGGTTAAAAAACAGAGAATATTTTGAAAAAGCATGTATCCTATCCCTTTGTACCACCTGCAATAATCACATTTGAGACATAGGGTTCGCATTTGCAAACCCTTGCAATTGCGGACCAGGGCTCGCATTTGCTAACCCTGATAGCCTGATACACTATCACAATTGCGACAAAAGGCTTCACAATTGCGAAGTTGTGAACCTTGCAAAAACCAACAAATATTCGCAAATGCGAACTAAGTCAAAAGCCAGCAAACTTCGCAAATGCTAAGGGATTGTCGCAATTGCGATCTCTAAGCCCCCACTGCCACCTTCGCAATTGCAATGCTGGTGCTCGCTATTGTGATGCCTGAGCACCAGTAGCACCAATAGTTCATTTCAGTTCAAACCCATTCCCAAACATGTCTGAAACTCATCCAAGCCCTCGGGGCTGCAAACCAAACATCCACACAAGTGTAAAAATACCATACGAACTCGCTCACACGATCAAAACATAAAAACAACATCTAAACTACAAATCGAACACTAAAACACATGAATTTCTTAGTAAAGTTTAAAAACTTTTAGAATTATAACTAAACGTCAGAATCCTATCGAACCAACCCCAGATAATACAAAAATTTTGCAGACAAGTTCTAAATAGCATAACAGACCTATTTTAAGTCGCAAATTCAAATTCCGAGCTCGATAGCTAAAAGTCAACCTACAATCAAACTTTTCAACTTCAAATTTCTAAATTTCGGCAAAACAACATAAATGAATCTAAAGACTTCCAAAACCAATTTTGGACATACGCCTGTCCTAAATCATTATACGAAGCTATCAGAGCCATTAAAACATCGTTTCGGCGTAGTTTTCACAAAAGTCAAAGTTTGGTCAATATTTCTAATTTAAACTTCTAAGTCAAAAATAAATGGGTACGAATCAACCCGAAAGCTTCCTGGAATGAAGCTAACCAACCCTGTAAGTCATAAAACCATAAACACGCATGTGTTAAGTATCAAAAGAGGTAACGGGGCACAATTACATAAAAGGACCTGTCGGGTTGCTACACTTGTACTTTAAGGGGTTGCAAAGTATTATTTATATTTCACGGGGTGATCCTTTAGGTTAAAAAATTTAGGACCCCCTCCCCACATGTGTAATTACTTCGTGTATACTTGCCTATTGAAATCTAGACTTGACTAAGATATATCTTGTAATTCTCAAAGAGTTGTTCCCATTAGTACTAACGGAGAAGTTATTTCCTCCCCTACTATATCGTTTTTCTTAATCAATTGTTTCGTCTTATTTCCTTATTTTGTATGGTTGATCAAATACTCAGACTCTCTCCTTTAATTGGCATTCTCACGTAAGGTAGTTATAATTCGATAATCGGCATAATGTAAAATTCGGCAAGGAGCTACAGTTGTGGACCTCGAAGAGTACCTACCTCATTCTCTTTGACGTAATTTGAGCCCTTACTTAATCTTTAATGATACTGATGAGATAAAATAATGTTATTTGCAAATAGGTGTTCGAACGCGCCTTAAAATCGTTAGGTGACGACTCTTCTCGTTTAACACCCATTTAAAAAGTTGTCACACGTCAAAACCCGCTTTCATGAGAAAACGAAGCGCAATAACGGAACCATAAAAAAACTCCAATCTGAGATCAAATACGAAAAGTCAAGCTTGGTCAACACTTCGAACTTAAGGCTTCTAAATTAGGATCATTCTTCCAAATCAATCTTGAATGCTCGAAACAGACTATACACGCAAGTCATAATACACCATATGAAGCTACTCTCAGCCTCGAAACACCGAACGGAAATGCAAATGATCAAACCGACCGGTCGGGTCATTACAATTGTAATAATTTATAGGAATACACATTAAATCTATATGAAACGTCAACAGACTTTTATACGTTTTGACAATTATGTTACATTAGGATACATTTCTCATGTTGGATATAATAAATATGAGCAGTAATTGTCTACATTAATTTGTTATCATAAT
Organism: Nicotiana knightiana; assembly: GCA_005239525.1. Taxonomy (NCBI): domain Eukaryota; kingdom Viridiplantae; phylum Streptophyta; class Magnoliopsida; order Solanales; family Solanaceae; genus Nicotiana; species Nicotiana knightiana. The sequence continues at coordinate 46,983 of ML377592.1, read as the reverse complement.
TATTTTATTTCTTTCGAGAATTTTTTTTAGTTTTGTTCAATATTACCCATTCAATTAAATTCTTCATATGTTAGCTAAATCTAATAACATGGAATAAAATGAAAGTCATATGAGATACCTGAGCAAATAGAATTAATTTTTTAATGGAACGAAGCACAATATGGTTTCATGATAATTGAGCTCACATTAACAAACTATTCTTTTCTATTTGAGCTACTAAAGTGAATGCACAACACATATATCGAAGTTATGATAAGCTATTAGAATATTTTTGTTTTGACATAATTTCTGCCTTTATTGACTAAATATATAAGATAAATATTCATCACAATCAAGAGCTTGTGCTTTCTAAATTTAAATTTATAATTAAGTTAATCACATAATTTAATAATATTTATGTGACTTTTAATACATTATACACAATGATATGGAGTACACATGCGATCCGCATACTTTAAAACTAGTACATACTTAATAAAATAAATTTACTTAAATTGTTTACTTAACTTTTTCTATCAATGAAAACTCCTGGAAGTAAAGGACCATCATGTGCTTCGTCGATTTATATGAGATAAAAGATAAAATAAAATAATAACTGAGGGACCAAAATTGTTATTTGCCGTTGAAATAACAATATTAAAACATGAAATCACTTGGTATTGTGTTTCATTCTTGGGTACATGTATAAGAATACTAGCAATTAAATGTACATCGGCATTGAGTGGTTCCACCTGCTGATATTTCACAAAATGCAGTAGTAATTGCAACTTTATAACGTAAGGTGCAAAGCTGAAAGCAGCCATGATCAGGTCCAAAGCTGCACTGATTTACTCCTGTGTAGGCGTTACATTTCTTCCCTTGATCAAACAGAACAATTTTCCCATCTATTTGAAGACATATATTATCAAAATTAGTCATAAATCTTCCAGTACCAACAACTGCAGGATAATTTTATTCACAAAATTATTAAAGAAAATAAAGCTTCTTGTTCATCCCCACCCGCCTCCCCCAGTGGCGGCTCAACATTATTGGTGGCCTAAAGCAAAATTTTGATGAGAGGCCTTAATTTTTTATTTGATTAAAGTGTATTTTTCTAACTTTTTTAGATGCAAAATTATTAATAATTTTCTTATAATCGAGTTATTCTAATAATTCTTTTCAACTAATAATTTGCTAATCTGATCCATTTAGCTCCTCGTGAGACCTGTTGATCCTACTTCTTTCCCCGGATGCAATTGTTGTAGTTATACTTTATTCTATAATTAAGGAATATAGGCATTAGAAAAAAAAATGAGGACTTGTTATCTTATTAAGAATATCCATAAGAGTCTTATCTTCTGCTTGTAATATTTCCTTTCATGCTATATAATTTGAAAAATAAGCCTAAACTTTAATTTTGTATATGAAAATTTAATTCATATAATTACTACTAATGAAAGATGGGCCCCCAAATTTGGGGGCCTAAAGTTACTACTTGAGTTGCTTTACCCTTCAGCCGGCGTTGCCTCGCCCCCCACCAACCCGCTTCAGTGCCAAGATCTTTGGAAAAATTACACGCCTTCTATATTTAGAAAATATTTTTGTAGTGGGGACCGTATATTATATACTTAAGATGAAAACTCAAGACCCGAATAACGCAATAAAGAATAGTTATTTTGATTGATAAAATTTTGCAAAATCTTTGATCAGTGCTTGAATCCTTTTTTTTTTTTTTTTTTTTTTTTTTTTTTTTGTGTGTGTGTGTGACATTTTCCTTTTAATGCTATCAAGCCTAAATGGAGGAGAAAAGGATAGGTGAAAGTAATACCTGAAACAAATGTGAGAAGAACAACGATGCTAGCAACGAAAGAAAATTGGAAGAATTTCCTCATCTTCAATGCAACTAATCTATGGTACACATGTTTCTTGTGATAAAGTTGCTTAAATAGAAAATTCAGAGCACTACACTAGTTTTAAACAACCAAAATAGTTCAAGGCAACAAAATCAATAGATTTTGGTGTTACTATAAATTTATCCCACTTACATTTCGTTTTCAGTAAGTCATTATTAGTGAGTCTAATACTAGAATCCTTATTAGGATTACTTGGCTATCTTAGTATCTGGGTACTTGGATCTAATAATTTTTTCTCAAAAATAATATTTGTGTTAAATATTTCATAAATATATACAAATATTAAATTTACAATGCAACTATTGCCATTTAAACCAACAAAATTTAAAACCCATAAAATTAAAATATTTGCTCCGCCTCTAGATTATTGTTTAATCAACTAATCAGTCAATGTTATAACAGAAAATAATATCATAATCGTCACAAAGGGAAGACTTTGTGCCCGTCACCCCAGATATCAGAAATTATGATTTTATTCTCCTTTATTGTTTTTAGAATTCTGAAAATAACTTCAAAAAAATAATCACACCACACCCGAGTATTTCGTCAGAATAATAGTATTCGTCTTTATTTACTCTAAAAGCGGATAATAATTAAATTTATATGTGATTTTAAGGACACGTGATTTTACATGGCACATACTGAGAAAATATGTAAATTGATATTAAAGTTGAATGTAAAGAAAAATAAAGCAAACAAAATGAGACGTACAACTTTGGCCCTCGAGACAGGTCGTCCTCCAACCAAGTGAATAAGCAAAGTGAGATATGAATAAAATAACAGAGTATTAGAGCTTAAAGAATAATATGTTGCTTTGAGTTGCGTGAATCTGATGCCTTTGCAAATGATTAGACCCCATTTTATATAGTAGATGAGTTATACTCATGGTACAATTTTAAATAAAATAAGAAATCCCATGATTGGCTAATTAACCGGTCTCGTCTTGATACGTGTTTAGATTTACGTGGTGATGCTTGCTCGATCACATATGTTTCGGCTTACCGTTACTTGACTAGGTAAACCTCATTCGATCTCGCCCATCTCCGTTCCGCTTGGTCTCGATCATGGCTGATCTCGTCCTTGACCGGTCTCTCAATTAAGGGTTCAGCAATCTAACTTAGTAATGAGGCTCGATATATCACGAGACCGAACCTCAACCTCATGATCCAACCTCAATTAGTCATAAGAAGGGCAGGACCCTTCTGACCGTATACAAATAGTCCCCTCGTTTCTCAGAAATAAGATGATGAAAAACGACATGAATTCCTGAACTCCATCTCTATGAGTGACGACGTCAGTGACGAGCTCATCCGTGATGTAAGCGTCGAAATATCCTGTCTCTAGTTACCAAGGAATTAAATGCCTGTCAGGCGCTGGTCGGCCGCTACCTAATCTGAACTATCACCTTCAACCTATAAAAACGTCAATCTTCTCTCGTTCAAACTTTTACAACCAATGCCTTCTATACTCTTTCTTTCAAAGATCCTTATTTCATAATTTCCATACCTAAATTCCTTGAACTCCAATCAAACCCCTACTCTCTTATTTTCTTTTCATAAATGGCCAAAACTTATAAAATCGTGCCGCAAAAAGAGGCTGCTTCTTCGTCACGTCCTGTCGGCGATGCGGCTGCGGAGGAGCCCCACCCTTAAGAATTCGTTCTGACGGGGTGCCTGATCGTTGCTGACTTTAAAATAGAGAATACGCCTCGGTGCACAGTCGATGCAAGCCGATCTCAAGATATATATGCACCATCACTGAGGGCATCCTCGATAAGGCCAAGGAGGAATGCAACTTGGAGAATATAGATGTGGTCGTTCCCTCTCTTGAGGAATCGCTCACCACCTTTACGTTTAGTCCCTTCTACCCCATCATAGTCTCCTTCTGCAAAAGATATAGTGTCACCTTAGGCAAAATTCACCCTTCGTTTTGGAAGTCCTCGTCCGTTTTTTCACGAGCAAGATCGAGGGATGTTCTTTCACCCTTCACCTTCTCATGCGCCTTTACAATCCTCGGCTCTATTGAGAGGGACTGATTATGTTTGCCCGTCGGGCCAACAGAGTCCCATTTTCTAGTATCAACGAGTCTCGTAATCGAGGCTGGATGGGCAAATTCGCCCGCAATAGGACATCAGACTTGATCCCTGCCGAAGACATGTTCTTCCCAGAGAGGTGGAACATGAAGTGCCTTTATCTTGGATACTTGCTTTACCGCTTTCACTTCCTTTTATTTTTCCTCATTTTTGTTTTGGTGTTGCAGTTGTTGCCAAAATGCCGCATCCAATTGCGAAATTGAAGTGATGGGTCGACGGCCTGGTGTCTCAGAGGCCCTACTCCGAACATGGGGGAGCTATCAAAGGGTCGATGGGAGGCCGAAACCATGGAAAACTTCTGTTTCAAATTTTTTGTTGTTTTAGCGATTCCTCAAACTAACTTGTCTCCCTTTCTTTTGCAGGTCCCAGAAAGGATGTTGCGATGAGACCCTCTTCTGGTGATGAAGAAATCCTTCCTCAACCATCAGCTCCAAAGCCGGTCAAGGAGAGAAAGAGAAAAAGGGCCTCGATTCCCTTGGGCTGGGAAAAGAAAAGACTGGCGAGGAAACCTCGTAAGCCCAAGGTGGATGCTGGTGCCATATCAGCGGACTAAATCCGCCGATTAAGGGATGAGTCCGAAGAGGAAGAAGAAGAAAAAGACAATTCCAAGCTGGTGGCTCGTGCGCGGGCTACCGCTTCGGTACAATTCAAAGCAGGTGGCTCGTGCGCGGGCTACCGCTTGGTGACCGAGGAAGACTAAGCCTTGATGAATGCTATGGGGTCTGCTTGCCCTTTTAATGAGGCTCAACATGCTGGGGCTCGGGGCCTTACTCTGGCACAACATGCTGAGGTTCTTTCTTGCTTGTACGATTCAGTGTTGCACCACGAAACCTTCCTCGGGGTTCGAGAGGAGCATAAGGCTGAGGTTCGGGGCCTTACTGAGAAAAGCGACACTTATAGGCTCCTTAGTGAAAGACTCCAGGCTGATTTGGTTACAGCTCAGGACGAGCACACTGACATGGCCGAACAGGTATTTCTAATGCTTCATGATAGTGAATATGGGTTAGAGATAATGACTGATGACCTGATTCTGCAGATCCGACAAAGGCTTAAGCAGATCGGACGACTCAACAAGCACGTTGAGGAGATACGACCCGAGGCTGAGGCGTTCAAGAGAAGCATGAATACCCTGGCTGCGATGAAAGATAACGTCCAAGCACAGCTGGATTCGGTCGAGACTCAGCTTCGAGCTGCAAGAGAGAAAGACTCGGTGAATACCGAGATAATCGAAGAGCTTTAGTCTCAGCTAGATTCGGTTGCCAACAAGCTCAAGGAGGCTAAGTCTGAGGTGTCCGCAGCCAGCATTAAAGCTGATGAAAAGGTGGCGCAATAAAAAATAGACGTCGAGGCAATCTAGACCAAGGCTAGGATCATGATAGATCATGCAATGTGGCAAGCTCAGAGGGAAACCCTCGAGGAAGTTCAAGCTCGAGATTTCAACATTGCGGGCGAGGTCGATAATGCCCGAGAAGAAGAAGACCGGGCTCGAAAGCTAGCTTTCCCCGACGATGACTCCGATAGCCTTAGTGGATTTGAAGATGTAGAAGAGCCCGATAACGGAGATGCAACCTGTGATGGAGACCAAACATCTTAGGACTTAGTTATTTTTTTGTTCTTTTTTTTCTCTTTTTTTGAGGTTGTTTTGGGCCGTTGCAATGTTTTTTTTGGACTTGGCCTGTTTGGCCCTTGTAAAGAAGATTAATTTACATATGAATACAAGGCTTTTCAGTTTCCGTTCGGCTCATAAGTTTTTATTTTCCTTGGTTTGTATTTTTTAATAACAAAGGTTGAAATGCCTTAGCATGAGATAATAAGGTTGTGCTCGGGGGTCCGAACAACCCTTCGTATTTGTTAGAGTTTTGGGGCTCGATATTATCGAAGCTTTTCTCTAAGATGTATTATGTTTGTGGCTATGCCGAGGGTAGCCTTTTAGAGCGGGTTATGAAAGAATTTTGTTTTCTTTGAAGTCCTATTTCATTACAGATTTTGGACGTCTCCAAGCCATGTTAAATTGTCCGTTGACTTTTTAGTTCAGGATCTGCCCATTGGGATTATTTTCCCATTTTGCTCGGGCTTGCACAAGATAGTAGTCCCCGAGTGGGGTGGCCGTGGCCTTTAGATATCGGGGAGATGCCTATTAGGTCTTTTGTCCCTGAGGCCCGATAACTTAGGTTGTTTGAGCTGAACGATAGTCCCAAAGTGAGGGAGCGATCGTCCGAATTGTTTTTAAGTATTACCCTTAGGCTCGTTATAGTACGAAGCTCTTTTAAGAGATGTAAAGAGGAAAAAATTTTAAACATCAGATGTTTGCAAGGAAAGTACTTCTCTTTATTATTGATAAAATAAATCGTACATTCATACATGTTTAAGTCAGGGCTCGATCAATCTATGTGGGAACAGTTCGTTCTGACCATTTCTCCCTTACAATAAATCCTATCTATCTAGACCCTCATTTTGTGAAGTAGTTTCCTGGCTAGAATCGATATCTAAAGATTATGTGTATCCGAGAGTATTCCCCTCCCCTCCCCCAGTATTCGAGGTTGATTGTAGAGGATTCTTGGATATTGTTGAACTTATCTTCAATGTTGATTCGTAATCGAGCTTCATTCTAAGTTTGAACGATTCATTGTTGCCTCGTTAAAAACCTCACCAAAAAAACCATTTGGGACAAAATCGGTCTAATGAAACAAGAGTGCAACACGTGCTTTCATACCTAAACACTTCATTTCATTCGTTGGGAATCCACCGTCGATTCTTGTTGACCACCTACAAATGTTAGTCTAAAACAAAAATGAAAAATAGAAAAGGGTCATGTCTTAGCAATAGTATCATTTTAGGTGTGATATGTTCCAATTGTTCGATAGTTGTTCCCCATTCATCATTCCGAGCATGTAGGACCCTTTTTCAGTTACCTCAAGAATCTGGTACGGTCCTTTCTAGTTTGGACCCAGTTTTTCTTCATTCGGGTTTCAGGTGTTGAGGGTGACTTTCCTTAGAACCAAGTCCCCAATCCCAAGATATCAGAAATTGGCTCTTCGATTGTAGTATCTCTCGATCCATTATTTTTGGGGTGCCTATCGGACGAGGGCGGCTTCGCATTTTTCATCCAACAATTCTAGGCTCGTATTCATGGCCTCGTGATTTGACTCTTCTGTTGCATATCTGAACCTGGTGCTAGGTTCTCCGACCTCAACAGATATTAGAGCGTCAGCACTATAAACTAACGAGAACGGGGTAGCTTTGGTGCTAGACTTCGATGTTGTGCGGTATGCCCAAAGAACCTCGGGTAGGATTTCATTCCATTTTCCTTTGGCGTCGGTTGGTCTTTTCTTAAGATTTTGGATGATGCTTTTGTTGGTATATTCTACTTATCTGTTCACGCTGGGATGATAAGGTGTTGATAGGATTCTTTTGATCTTGTGATCCTCGATAAATTTAGTCACCTTGCTGCCGATGAACTGCTTTCCATGATCGCACACAATTTCGGAGGGCATTACCGAATTTGCATATGATGTGGTTCCAAATAAAGTCTATGACTTTCTTTTCCCCGACTTTCTCGAAAGCCTGTAATTCATCTCACTTAGAGAAATAATCACTCATAAATAAAATAAACTAAGTCGCACCTAGGGTAGATGGAAGAGGGCCAATAATGTCCATCCCCCACTTCTTGGATGACCACGGGGACAAGACCGAGTGGAGTAGTTCCCCGGGTTGGTGAATCATTGGTGCATGCCTTTGGCACTTGTCGCATTTTTGAAGTAATTCTTTTGCATCTTTCTCCATGTAGATCCAGTAGTAACTGGTTCTGATCACTTTTTGGACCAATGATTCGGCAACAGAATGATTTTCACAAGTGCCTTCGTAGACCTTCTTTAGAACGTATTCGATATCTCATAGCCCTAGACATATTGCTAATGGACCATCAAACATTCTTCTGAACAATGTTCCATTTCTATTGGATCTGGTGGGATCTTCACATTCTTCAAATACTCTACATATTTGTTTCACCAATCCCAGGTCAAACATAAGTTGTACGACAAGTCCGAATTGAGCTTGTTGTCTTCGATCGATGACCCTATGTTTGCGAGGGCATCCATCTCACTATTATGATCTCAAGGTACATGTTGCAAGGTCCACTTCTTGAATTGGTGTAGAGTCACCTGTAACTTCAAAGGTCCCGTTAACCTGGTTCACCACGAGGAGGGAGTCACATTTGGCCTCCATCACCTCCGCTCCAAAGCCTTTAGCTAATTTGAGATCTGCAATCATGGCCTCGTATTCGGCCTCATTGTTAGTCAATTTTATGGTTCTAATATATTATCTAACTATGTTACCTGTGGGTGGTTTCAGCATGATGCCGAGTCCGGACCCCTTTGCGTTCGAAGCACCATTCGTAAAGAGGGTCTATATTCCTGAGGATGTACTCGAATTTACTAATAGTTCTCTTTCAACCTTGGGTACGAGGGCCGGTGTGAAGTCAGCCATGAAGTCTGCCAAGATTTGAGACTTGATGGTTGTTCGGGGTCGATATTCAATATCTTACCCACTGATTTCTAGGACCCATTTGGCCAACTGACCCGGAAGTTCGGGTTTATGCAAAATATTTCAAAGTGGATATGTTGTTACAACACATACGAGATGACATTGAAAGTACGGTTTTAGTTTCCTATAGGCGCTTATCAAAGAGAGAGCCTATTTTTCTATATGGGGATACATGGTTTCGGCCTTACCTAAGGTCCTACTAACATAACTGATAGGGTATTGCACACCTTGTTCTTCTCAGACCAAGACTCCACTTACCGCTATCTCTGATACTGCTAAATACAAGTAAAGCTGCTCGTTCTCTTTTGGCGTGTGAAGCACCGACGGGTTTGATAAGTACCATTTTAGCTCCTCCAAGGCCTTTTGGCATTCTAGAGTACACATAAAGTTGTTCTTCTTCTTCAATAATGAGAAGAATCGGTGACTCTTATCTGAGGATCTCGAGATGAATCATCCCAGGGCAGTTATGCGCCCCGTTAACCTCTACACGACAATTACGTTGTCTACTATCGTGGTGTCCTAGATAACTTTGACTTTATCGGAGTTGATCTCGATTGGATACGATGAAGTCGAGAAACTTTCTATAACCAACACCGAATGCGCATTTTTCTGGGTTGAGCTTTATGTTGTTTCTCTTCAGTATACCGAAAGTTTCCTGCAAATGCTTCAAATGGTATGTTTCTCGCATGGACTTAACTAACATGTCATCAATATAAAGCTCTACTAATTTTCCTATTTTTTCTTCGAACATCCGAATTACTATGCGTTGATAAGTTGCACCAGCAGTTTTTAGTCTGAATGGAATTACATTATAGCAGTAGGTATCATACTTAGTGATAAACGAGGTCTTGTCCTGATCTTCTGGGTTCACCTATATATGGTTATACCTGAAATAGGCATCGAGAAAACTGAGAATCTTGTGGCCAGCCGTGGCATCAATCATGCGATCGATATTTGGCAATAGAAAAGAATCCTTGGGACATGTTTTATTTAGTTCTTTCTAATCTACACACATTCTTAGTTTATTTACCTTCTTAGGGACTACCACTACGTTTTCTAACCACTCGGGATACTTTACTTCCCGTATGGATCCTATTTTAAGAAGTTTGGTTATCTCATCTTTGATGAAAACATGTTTGACCTCGGACTGGGATCTTCTTTTTTTCTTTAGCGGATGGAACTTCAAGTCTAGGCTTAGTCTATGAGTGGTGATTTCTGGTGGAATCCATGTCATACCGAGATGGGACTAGGCAAAGAAATTAATGTTTGTTTTAAGGAATTGAATAAGTTTTCCCCTGAGCTCATGAGCTAGCCCCTTACCTAGGTAAACCTTTCGTTCAGGCTGATGTTTGGTCAGTGTGACTTGTTCAAGCTCTTCGATTGTCAACTTGGTGGCGTTAGAATCATCAGAGACTATGAAGGATAGAGGAACCCCACAATCATCATCCTCATCAGTACCCTGCTTTTCTGATTGGGTCGAGGTCGGTGTTTGTGGTAGCTATTTGGCCTCCTATTTTCCCTTCGCATCCGATCATTTTGTTGATGATAGTGCCAATATTGGTATCACTTCGTCGACTGTAAACGTTTCCTTGGTAGCGAGTTGCTCCCCGTAGACCGTTTTAACTCCCTCTAGTGTCGGGAACTTTAGAACCTAGTGATGGGTCGAGTTTACTGCCCTCATATTATGGATCCACGGCCTCCCGGGCAGGGTGTTATACCTTATCTCGCCCTCGATCACATGGAAATTCGTCTTTTGGATGGTCCCGGCCACATTCACTGGCAAAGATATCTCGCTTTTGGTGGTTTTGCAAGCCATATTGAAGCCTTTAAGACTAGGGTTGCGTGCACAACTTGATCCTGTAGACCGAGCTGTTCTACATCCCTCGATCGAATGATGTTGGCCGAGCTACCTGGATCAACCAAAACACTTTTAACTTGAGTCTTATGTATAAGTAAAGATATTACTAGTGCATCGTTATGGGGTTTCATGATCCCCTCTGCATCCTCGTCATTGAAAGACAAGGTCCCTTCTGGTACATAATCCCGGGTTCGCTTCTCTTTTGTGATTGACACCTTGGTGCGCTTAAATACGAGTCCTTGAGGAATATCGACCCCTCCAATAATTATATGGATCACGTGTAGTGGCTCTTCTTGCTCGTTCTATTTTTTTGAATGTTTGTTTTTGTAGTGGTTCTTAGCCCGATCACTTAAGAATTCCCGAAAGTGCCCCTCGTTGAACAACTGGGCTACTTCCTCCCCTAGCTGTCTGTAATCTTGTATTCTTTCGCCATGGGTGCCATGATATTTGCACACTTGATGGGGATTTCTTTCGGCTGGATTGGTCTGTAGTGGCTGAGTGCATATAGTATCTTTGATGCATCTGATAGCCGAAATGATAACTGATGCATCAACGTTGAAGTTATATTCTGACAGATGTGTTGCTTCCTTGAGCTTGACATTCCTGTCAAAACCATACTTGCTCATGAGCCCTCGAGAGATATGTCCCTAATATTTTCTCCTCTCACCTCGAATGGGGTTGCGTCCAGGTCCGTCATTTCTCCGATCTCCATCATATGGATGGAAACGATCCCTATTTGACTGTGGCTCCAGGTCAATATCACCTTTGATTCTGTCGATGGGTCTAATAGGATAAATGGACCCAGAAGGAGCCCCCAACTGGTCATCTTCGACCCTAATATTTGAATGGTACTAATTATGCACATCGGCCCAGCTGACAGGAGAATATTCGATCAAGTTCTACTTTAATTGCTGCGAAGCCACCGAGCTTCGTACGTTTAATCCTTGAGTGAATACCTGAACGGCCCAATCATCAAAAACTGGAGGTAGATCCATACTTTCCACCTGGAACCGAGACACAAATTCTCTGAGCATCTCATTATCTTTCTGCTTCACCTTGAAGAGGTCGGACTTCCTAGTCTCGACCTTTATAGCTCCAGCGTGTGCCTTAACAAAGGAATATGCAAGCATGGAAAAAGATAAGATGGAGTTGGGTGGAAAATTATGGTACCATATCATTGCTCGTTTTGATCGTGTCTCCTCGAATTTCTCAACAATACAAATTCGATCTCATCCTCTTGCAGGTCATTCCCCTTAATCGTGCATGTGTAAGAAGTGACATGCCCGTTGGGGTCGATTGTTCTGTTGTACTTGGGAATTTCTGGAATGCAGAACTTTTTGAGAATTTGTTTTGGAGCCGCACTAGGGGGGAAGGCTTTTGTAAAAACTTCATTGAATCCAAGCCCTTCAAAATCGGTGGTTCCCCCGGAATTTGATCAACTCTAGAGTTATATGTCTCCACCTTCTTATCATTTGCTTCAATCTTCTTCTCCCCCAATTCAACTTACTTTGTCAGCTCCTCGAGCATCTTCATGATAGCGGGGTCAGTCCTTGATTCATTTTCATTTGAACTTCTTGACACCGACTCGGCCCTATGAACAACTTCCTGTGATGGCTTGGGCTCGACCCTACTCAGTGCATGGTTTTGATTTTGGAGTTGTGCTATTGTAGCTTTTTGAGCCTACAACATTTCGAATATTACTCGATGATTGATCCCGCCGTCTTCGCTTCCCTGTACACTCTGACCAGCTTTTTGAATGTCTCTGCGGATCCTATTAATGAGGTCAACGGCCAAATTTGCATTAATGGCCATATGGGAACTGACGTCGATTGGGTCTATGGTCGGGAATCCATCGAGGTCAACTGGAGGTACTTCGTTCCCTGGGGCGTTTATGTTATCGTGTTCGCCGTGGAAATCAAGGCCATCGTCGACGTGTGTGGGTCCTACTTGAGAGTTTGACATGTTGATCCTGGAATCAAAGATACTCACAAGAACAAGTATAAAATAGTGTGTGTTACAAAAGTTAGTAGGAGGCAATAACTACTATCCTTAGCCCCACGGTGGGTGCCAAACTGTTTACTTTAAAAGTGGATAACAATTGAATTTATATGTGGTTTTAAGGACACGTGATTTTACTTGGCACAAACTACGAAAATATGTAAATTGATGTTAAAGTTGACTGTAAAGAAAAATAAAGAAAACCAAATGAGACGTGTAGCTTTGTCCCTCGAGACAGGTCATCCTCGAACAAAATGAATGAGCAAAGTGAGATATGAATAAAATAACATAGTGTTGATAGCTTAAAGAATATTATATTGCTTTGAGTTGCGTGAATATTAGACCTTTATAAATGATTAGACCCCCCTTTATATAGTAGATGAGTTCTACTTATGGTATAATTCTAAATACAGTAAGAAATCCCATGATTGGATAATTAACCGGCCTCGTCTTGATACGTGCCGAGATTTCTGCCGTGATCCTTGCACGATCATAGATGTTTCGGCTTACCGTTAATTGACTAGGTAAACCTCCTTCGATCTCACCCGATCTTCGTTCAGCTTGGTCTCGATCATGGATGATCTCGTCCTTGACCGGTTTCTGAATTAATGTTTCATCAATCTAACTTCGTACTGAGGCTCGATATATCACGAGGCCGAACCACAGCCTATCATGATCCAACCTTGATTAGTCATAAGAAGGGCAGGCCCGTTCTGACCGTATACAGTCTTTGTTTTTAAATTTTGTGTAAGTTTTCTCCTTAAAATAAACTTGCACACAACAACATAATTCTGATGGTGTTAACAATATTTAAAAAATCATGTTACATAAAAAGAAATTTTATATAAATATATTTTTAACATTGATTGCTAACTTGGTTTACTGACTTAACATGTTGTTTTGGTTTCTAACGCGATTCTCCGAGATTTGAGACTTCCTGAGGTCTATATGATTGTCACGACCCAAAATTCCACATTAAAGATCGTGACGATACCTAGTCCCTAAGACTAGATAAGCATATCACACAACAACACTGAACATAATATAATGACTTAATATTTAAATAAAACTAAGAAAATGGCCTAAAACGTAGCCAATATGACAATACAACAATCACAATCCCAAAGCCAAATAGTACGGAATCATAAGCTCTACAAAGATTACACAAGAAATCTCAAAATACAACATTGTTTTGGACTTCAATAAACAATAGTAAGAAAAACAATGGAAGGTGACTCCTAGGCTTGCAAGGGGAACAACATGTTTACCTTGAAGTATTCAAGGCATCTCGAGATCAGCGAACTAACGACTAGTACGTTCTGAGGTACCTGGATCTACACAAAAAGTGTACAGAAGCGTAGTGTGAGTACACCATAATCGGTACCCAGTAAGTATAAAGATTCACCTCGACGGACTTTTGTCATGACCTAAATCAAAGGGTCACGACGAGCACCTGGTGCTTTACTCAACTGAGTACCAACGTAACATATCTTTATTATCGTACAACCATTGGTAACTGGGACAACATGGCCACAACTCGTAATGTATAACTATAAATGGGAAAGCACTATATTAATGAACCATCTTTCTTACAACATGAATACATGTGGGCTGTCAAGGACTCTGATATACTGTAGAAAATGAGCATTTTTCTATAAATCCTCTAAGAGTATTTGACATCAAATGGGACAGGGTACCAGCCTACATATAAGTCATTAGAAAAATTCGGACACGATGACTCATAGACTCAGTTGCACTCTGAATGCGGTGGAGTCTTACCGATCTATTGCTGAATGCTAACCTTATCTACTATCAGGGCTCGTCAAACTGATTGTCTGTACCTGCAGGCATGAACGCAGTGTCCCCATCAAAAAGACGTCAATACAAATAATGTACCGAGTATGTAAGGCCCATAAATAAGTATATAAAAGACATGGAAGAAACATTGAGTAAATGACTCAACCTGTAAGTCTGGATAACTCTGTAAATCATGAAATACTTATAGCATCATGCATATGCGTATGAATGTCGAGTCGTGCATAGGTACAAGTGTTCATAACATCATCAAGTCTATGAGGGAATCCCATCATATCATCTCATCCATTGTGGGCAAAATCATCAACGTATACCATCTGATCAGGTTGTGATGCGTATATAACGCCATAACCTTTTCCCATATCCCATATACATATAACATATATATATATATATATATATATATATATATGTGTGTGTGTGTGTGTGTGTGTGTGTGTGTGTGTGTGTATAATTTCATTTGGTCATGGGTCAATGCACGTGTATAAATGTATGCAATGAATGAGAAGTACGTCAATAAAATCTTTCGGAATGTCATAAGACCATTATGCCTTTGATTAATACCTACCATTACTAGCAAGTCTTTCGATCAATATCTCACAAGTTCTAGCTTCAACGACTTGGCCGTAACTTGGATAAACTCAAATACATGTAGCGTAAGGGGTTCCTTACCTTCAAACAGATAGAACAACTCCAATTTGAGCTTACTTCACCACAATATTTCCTTCCAACACACTCACAAGAATAAGGAAGCGAAACTAGCAATCAATTTAGGTTTCTCACCTCTAGAATCACTTCGGAAGACATGAAATCATCTAGGGTTGATATGAAAACCTTGAGAGAATATTATACAGAACTCAAACAACTTTTAAAAAAATCCCCACACGGCTGGAACCGCACCCAAATCAGCAACCTCAAGAAGAGCAAAAAACACACAAGCGCCACGAGATTCCCGGCACTTTATTTGTCTTGTTTACCCTTGGTTTAGGTCTTCGATCATGAGAGAACTTTGAGAAAAAGTTTTTCAGGTGTCTAGTGTCTGAAGAGAGTGAAATATAATGAGTTAAAATGGGCTTTAGGCGTCACATATATATCAATTTATCTCAATCGCCTAAGTGGGTCCCATAGGGAGCTGCTTGTGTAGTCTCGCAAAAATGCGAATATATCCCTACTCCGATGTTCCACCAATAAACGGTTTAATGCGGTAGAAAATAGGCTTGTTGATATTAAATTTGTTATGTGGATTATCCTGTAATTCTTATCATTTTGAGAGAAAAACTCTGCTCCATTTGACCTAACTTTCAACACATTTATGAATGTATCTTGTGACGACCTTTCCCAACCTTTGTCCCACAACTCGCTTGACATCAAAACTCAATGTACGAATATAATACAACTATAATAACTCATAACATAACCTCCTTATCATGTTAATCACCCTAGTATCACTCTAAAAGTACATGTTATAACTTTCCCAACTTGTCGACTTCCGACGATACTTATTTTCTTCAATTCATTTAGATTCTAAGCCTTCTAACCCTCTTGGTACTTGATATTCATGATCATAAATATTTTTAACTTCAAAGGTAACATGCTTAACTTACTTTATATACTTCGTAATGTAATCTCATTTACGAGCTTACATCAATTGACTTACAGCGTACTCTCACGTACGGAAACATGGGGTGTACCATCATTCCCCCTTTTGGAACATTCTTCCTCGAATGTTGACTAATGCACTTATCTGTATCTTAATGTATATCTCTTATGAATACTTTAATATTATCCTTGCCATCTAGGCAACTATTCTTTGAATAAATCCAACGGCCTGGACATTCCCCCCTTTAGGCCTCTTTCTCACACCACGACATGTGGTCAGAATTCTCCCAATCTCGTAATTGTTACTACCTCATGTCATGCAGCCTGTATGACTCAATCCTTGTATGTGCAACTATGTGAATCTTCTCTTCTTTTTTCTCCAGCTTTTAGCCAATCTATAGGCCTCACTTTGTGAACATATACAGAACTATGACAAGTTGTCCATCTAGGCACCTATAGGTGTACTAAAGTTCATCGCTCGGTACTTTGTCTAACTTACCACTATTGTGATATTTTATTTCTTAGCCTTAGTTATCTATCCTTATGGATTTACTGCATCAAGATAGGTCATACTATACCGTAACACTTACTTTGGTTTACTATTACTGAGGTCTTCTACCTAACTCCATGTTACTCTCTCGTTGCTTATCCTATAT
This sequence comes from Nicotiana knightiana, assembly GCA_005239525.1. Lineage (NCBI taxonomy): Eukaryota > Viridiplantae > Streptophyta > Magnoliopsida > Solanales > Solanaceae > Nicotiana > Nicotiana knightiana. The sequence goes on along the minus strand of ML377592.1, from coordinate 30,531 downwards.
GTATAAATCGAAGTTCGTTAACTCTTCCTCACTACTGTTCATCTTAAGAATGGCAACCTAATCTCATCTCAGACATTGGAACTTTTATCCATCTATTTTTTATTCACCTTAATGTTGATCTCTAATCTACCACTGATAACTTCAAACTTCTTACGTAATACATTATCACTAGGGCTCACGTCTCATCGGGGAACATCTGAAGTGATTTTCCTTATCAACCTAGGGATGATACTAATAATTCAATAAGTGTATTTCAAAGCATACCAATGTGATTCATGTCATGGGGGGTATTCTAATCCTTGCAATTAATGAAATCCCTTATCTTTAAATCATTACTCAATCAAAGGCCTAAACGTCATCCGCTTATCTATCACAATTACACCCTTATTCTACTTCTAGGGCAACATTAAATCATTTCAATGTTTTTATATTCTTAGACTCCTCTGAGTTCATTCAGGCTATATTGATCTTTCTACAACTTACGGAAACCATCAACTCTTTTGTTTTGATGGGCTTAATTCCGAGGCCTTACCTATTTTTGTCACCTTCTCACTCACCCTTTATTATCCTTGCTCCTATGTACCTGAGACCTTCTTGATCTACCATAATTTAGCTTGTGACCTTGAGACCAGCCTTGCGACTAGAAAACTTAGCCGACCTACCCATCACGAACGCAACGGCCTCAACTCGAATGCGAAGGCCATCGACTTACCCCCTTCCCAGCTTGCCTCATACTTTTTGAACGCAAAGGCCTGAATGCGAATGTGAAGGCCAATGGCCAAGGGCATCGCGAACGTGCTCTTCACCTCTCTCGTTAACGCATGGGAAAAAATGCCATTTTCATGCCCCAATCTCGGGGAGCGCGACCAGCGCTCAATCGAGTGAACTCGGTGGAGAAAGCCTATTAAACATATCCTACCCGATTCATTCATATTTCATAAAGGAAGCGCATCACCATTTGTTAACCCGGGGAGAGGTCAGTTATATAAATATACATACGTTGCTAGCTCATTCTTTCTTATATACATTATGCGATAATCGAACTTCCAAAATTACTAACAGTTTATTAGTGGAATATGACTTCAACATACAACTTGATTTGATAACATCCCCGACACCCATACATGACCCACACAAATGTCTACGGAGCCTCTATAGATAAAAATACAAACGTGACAATGCCGGTAACAAGGCCCCAGCTATACCTCAAAATATAGTAACGTATACAAAAGAAGAAAATCATATACTATACATGACCTCGGGAAGAAACAGGGCTCATTAAGACTGCGATGAGGAGAAAAAGTGAGGGTACCACTATCGGGGATCAGTAGTAGAACCACCTATATCCATTCAAAGATGTAGCTCCCCCGCCAAAAAGGGTCATTAATACCATCTAATAGTAATATTATGTATGAACACCTCCACTCTAAAATAGAACAAATAATAAAACAGGTAGGAAGGCAGTCATGAAAATCACATAGCACCTCACAGGAATAGAGAATCACAAGTAGGGGTCACATAGTTTCTTATTTCGTCTTTCCGTCCTTTTGATTAATAGTCTCTTAATGCCAAGTTACACGATTATAATGCCACCGTGTATTTTTACACGGAGTCCAGTCTCGGCCCGACCGGATAAACCATCCCAAGTGAGACAAAATGATATCCACAACTATCAATGTTTCCAATGTAAATGCCACCATATGTACAGCATGGCGTCTGATCTCGGCCTGATCGGCTAAGCCATCTCACTTGCGACATCACCATTTCAATTAATTACTCAGTTCACATCTCATTTCCATCATTTGTTACATAATTCTTGGAACTTGGACTCATTTTACATTTCGAGTCTTTTCCCGTTTTTATTCGTTCAATAACATCATCCTCAATATTGATGAGTACTATTATGTAATGCATTGTGCACATAAGAGAAGGATCTTGGAGAATCATACTTCACACCTTTCAAATAGCATGGTGACATCGCAATACATAGAACAGTTAGGGAACAGAAACCTTTCAACATAGCACATTGAGCAATCAATTCCATATGATCAAGTAAGGGACTCATACCAAGTATTCAGACACCAGTGATTCGATTCTAAGAAGAATAGAGTTAGCCATACATACCTTGACTTGGTCATTCCCTAATTCCTACGACAAGTTCTGGAACCCTTTAGCTTTTTCAATCTATTCAACAATGTAGCACAATTATACAGTAGTTAGGAATCCGTTCATAGTCCTAGCTCACTTGGGTATCATACTTAACATTACAAATTCGTTATAGTCCCATTGCCCCCTTTTTAGTTGAAGATTCCCCCTTACCTAGCTTAAGATCATATGCATGCAAGGACATTAGCTCCCCCACACCATATTTACTTAACCAATTATCCCCCCCCCCCTTACTAAACTTCTGAATTTAGAGGATAGGGTATGGGTTCTTATCTTCAATTTTATAGCCTTCTTGGAAATCTTCAAGCATGCAACAAGAATGGTGAATATTAGAGGGGTGGGTGATCTCTCTCACTCTAGAACCTCTTTTCCTCCCTCTTTAATATCAGAAAATGGTTTAAAATGGTGAGGGATGTATGTTTATATCGAAATAGTTCGATCCTAAAATAACAATAAAGGGTGCCCGACACAGATATGCGGTCACATATGCAACCTCAAAATGAGTATGCGGTCCGCAAAGCTGCCGCAAAAAAGGGGGTCTCAGAAGAGTAAATGTTTTGACCGGGCATGCGACCATTATGCGGCCCGCATACCTGTTCTTCGGTCGCACAATGCGCCAAAAAAATCCCCTAAAAAAACTCCAAGGAAGATGTGTGATGGATTATGCGGCCCGCATATTAATTATGCGATCGCATTTTGGGATGCATAATTGGCCTCAAATTTGGCCATTTTTCTGATTCACTCTACGGCCATTATGTTGTCCGCATAGTGATTATGCGACCGCATAATGGGTTGCAGAAACGCACTCTTTCATGAACACTTTCCTCTAAGTCCTTAGAGTAATATTCAATCCAAAAGGTCCGAAGAATTTCTATTATAATAACGTAGGAATCTAACTCGACACCACGAAATCCCGAGTTTTGGGTTCATAATTTTACGGGTCCTTACATCCTCCCCATTTAAGATAATTTGTCCTCAAATGAGGATCAAGGTTCACTTAGGTTCATCCATACCATATGCCAACAACCCAAATTTACCTAACTCCCAAATTTTCTGAAAATTTTGCCAGAGTTTCCTTTGTAATTAGGCCTATCCACCTGCCAGAAGCCCCTGAAACACATTTCAACAACCTTTATATTATCATACAACACAATAAAACATAAAACAACACCAACCGAGGCTTTATAAAGGACGTTTAAATAGGAAGAGAGTGTCTTTACATTAACCGAACAAGTAATGAAAATATTTAGGGGAAATTACATGGCTATTGAAACAAATGAGGGTACTTCCTTTTCATTTCATTCTCGACTTCCTAAGTAGCTTCTTCGACTTGCTGGTTTCGTCACAACACCTTCACGGACGCAATTTCTTTGTTCCTCAACTTCCAGCCTTGCCTATCAAGAATAGCGACCGAGATCTCCTCATATGACAGCTCTTCGTTAACCTCAATGGTCTCAACCGGCACGATAAAGGACGGTTCTCCAACAACATTTTTAAACATGGACACGTGAAATACCGGGTGCACCAATGACATTTCAGGGGGCAGCTCAAGCTTGTATGCTACCTAACCTATCCTTTGAATGATTCTATATGGCCCGACATACCTTGGACTCAACTTCCCTTTCTTTCCAAACCGCATGATCCCCTTCATGGGATATACCTTCAAGAAAACCCAATCATCTTCTTTGAATTCTAAGTCTCTGCGACGAACATCCGAATAGGATTTATAATGACTCTGAGCAGTTTTCAACCGCTCTTTTATGATTTTAACCTTCTCCATAGATTGATGCACGAGTTCTGGTCCTATTAGTTCAGCTTCTCCAACCTCGAACCATCCTATACTGGCATGAAAGCTGTTGTTATATGAAAATTCCATAAGCGGCAAATGATCATCCCGGCTACCCTTGAAGTCAAACACACAAGCACGCAACATGTCCTCAAGCGTCTGAATAGTCCGCTTTGCTTGCCCGTCAGTCTGCTGATGGAAAGCCGTGGTGAGATTTACATATGTACCCAAACCTTGCTGAAACTTCTTCCAGAAATTAGCTGTGAACTGGACCCCTCGATCAGTAATGATGGAGACTGGGGTGCCACGAAGCCTGACTATTTCCTTGATATACAGTTGTGCATATTATTCTGCATTGTCGATGGATTTAACCGGTAAGAAGTGTGCTGATTTCGTGAGTCTATCCAAGATCACCCAAATTGAATCAAACTTGCACGGAGTGCGTGGTAATCCTACCACAACATCCATATTGACCATTTCCCAGTACCATATTGGAATTTCTATAAGGTGTGCCAACCCACCGGGCCTTTGATGATCGGCCTTCACTTGCTGACAGTTTGGACATTTTGCCACAAAGTATGCCATACCCCTCTTCATGTAATTCCACCAATAAACTTCCTTGAGGTCATGATACATTTTCTTAGAACTCGGGTGCATGGAATATCTAGAAGTGTGAGCTTCTTCCATGATCCTTTCTCGAAGACCATCCACGTTTGGAACACACAACCGCCCCTGGCACCGTAAGGTGCCGTCATCCATGCTAAGAGAAAAAGTTGTAGTCTTATGTTTATGAATCCCTTCCTTCAGCTACACCAACATTGGATCATTGTATTGCTTTTCCTTGACTTTCGCCACAAGCGATGATTCTGCCCTTTTCTGCACTATGACTCCTCCCTCGTTAGAGTCCACAAGACGAATTCCCAAACTGGCCAACTGGTGAACCTCCCGAGCCAAGGGTCTTTGAAATGCTTCAAGTGAGCCAAACTACCCATAGATTTCCGACTAAGAGCATCCGCCACCACATTAGCTTTCCCCGAATGATACAAGATGTCAATGTCATAATCTTTGAGCAATGCAAGCCAACTTCTTTTCCTCAACTTCAATTCCTTTTGTTTGAAAATATATTGAAGACTCTTGTGGTCCGTGAATTCATCTATATGAACTCCATACAAATAATGGCGCCAAATTTTTAATGCAAAAACCACTGCTGCAAGTTCTAAGTCATGAGTTGGATAGTTATTTTCATGATTCTTAAGTTTCCTTGAAGTATAAGCTATAACCTTACCACGTTGCATCAACACACACCCGAGACCGAGCCTTGAAGCATCACAATACACCACAAACCCCTATGTACCCTCTGGCAGGGTCAACACCGGCGCCGAAGTTAATCTTGATTTCAATTCCTGGAAACTCTTTTCACAAGCATCAGACCACTTGAAATTGACTGATTTCTGCGTCAGCTTAGTCAATGGAGATGCAAGAGTGGAGAAACCATCCACAAACCTCCTATAATACCCGGCCAAACCCAAGAAACTCCGAATCTCTATTGGAGTGGTAGGTCTAGGACAATCCTTTACCACTGCGATATTTTGAGGGTCAACCTTAATTCCTTCTCTGGAAATGACATGACCTAGAAATGTAACAGATTCAAGCCAAAATTCACATTTCGAGAACTTTGCATATCATTAATGTTGATGAAGAGTCTGCAGAACTACCCTGAGGTGTTCGACATGATCCGCTCGACTTCCTGAATATACAAGGATGTCGTGAATGAATACTATCACAAAGGAGTCAAGAAACGACTTTAAGACTCGATTCATAAGATCCATGAAAGCTGTCGGGGCATTTGTTAACCCGAAAGACATTACAATAAATTCAAAGTGCCCATACCGGATTCTGAAGGCTGTTTTCGGAATATCTTGCTCCCTTATCTTTAGTTGATGATACCCGGGTCACAAATAAATTTTGGAGAAGAACTTAGCACCTTGTAATTGATCAAACAAGTCCTCTATCCTAGGCAATGTGTATTTATTTTTATTGTGACCTTGTTGAGTTGTCGGTAGTCAATACACATCCGCAGTGATCCATATTTCTTTCTAACAAAGAGAACGGGTGTGCCCAAAGGTGACACACTCGGTCAGACGAAACCTTTCTCTAGCAAATCCTTAAGTTGTTCCTTCAATTCTTTCAATTCAGCCGGCGCCATTCTATAAGGTGGAATGGATATCGGCTGCGTGCATGGCATTACATCGATCCCATAATCAATCTCCCTGTCTGGAGGAATCCAAGGGAGCTTATCCGGAAAGACAACGGGGAATTCATTCACAATTGGCACAGCTTCAAGGGTAGACACCTCAGCAGTGGTGTCCGCAACTCAGACCAAGTGATTCCTGATCATCTTTGAGGCCTTAAGGTGAGAAATAAACCTACCTTTCGACATAACTTTATTCCCCTCCCACTCAACATCTGGCTCGATAGAAAATTAAAGCCTCATAATTATGGCTCGATAGTCGAGTTTGGCTAAACCTAAATAAACCCAATCCATTCCCATTATTACATCAAAGTCAATCATTCTCAGTTCAATAACATCGACTATGGTATCCCGACCACGAACCGTGACAACACAATCTCTTTAAACCTGCGCGACCGTAATAGACTCGCCAACCGGAGTAGATACAGAGAACCGCTCGTGGAGCTGTTCCGGTTTTATCCCAAAGCTTGAAGCAACATAAAGAGTAACATAGGATAAAAAAGATCCGGGATCAATAAGGGCATACACATCATGGGGTTGAACAATCAATATACGTGTGACGATATTTGGAGAAGCCTCTGCACTCTGTTGACCACTCATAACATAGAACCGTCTAGGTCCTCCCGAACCTCATGCACCACCCCTAGCTGCACCACGCTATGCGGGTGCTGGAGAGCCTCGGGCTTAAGGGTGTGCTGAAGATGTAGCAGCTGATAAACTGGATGGCTGGGTTGTGCCCCTGCCTGCACCTTGGCGGGATGCACGACACTCCCTCTGAATATGGTCTCTCATCCCACATCCATAACACACTGGAATGTCCATGTAGCAGAGCCCCGAATGTATCCTCCCACACTTGGGGCATGGGCAATTCCGTTGCTGATGAAATCCCTCTGCTGCCCTGGCTGGGCCCAAGTGACTCCCCTGCTGCTGACTGTGCCCTGATTGCCGGGAACTGGCTGAAGACTGGGCATAATACTAGGATGTCCCTGATGATCCTCCCCGAGAAACTGATCTCTCACCTCCGGATGAATCCCCAGGGTTGCCCACTGATCGGGCCCTACCACTACCTTCTTGTTCCATCCTGTGCTTAGACATTCGAGCCTCTGTAGCTTGAGCAAATGCCACCGCTTTTCCATAGTTCATGTCAGAATTTAGAGCAGCTGTGGCACAATCATTAATAACCAAGGGTTTAAAGCCTTGCACTAATCGACGAACTCTAGCCTACATAGTTTGCATCATATGAACAACATACCTTGACAGGCGCACAAACTCCATGTGATACTCCCACACACTTTTACTACCCTGTTTAAGGGTCTCAAACTCCACAGCACGGGCTGCCTTAGTCTCGGCAGGCAAGAAATGGTCTATGAAAGCATCCGTGAACTCACTCCACCTTGCCGGAAGACTCCCTTCATCACGGGAGTCCTCCCACATCTCAATCCAGGAATATGCCACCCTTTTTAGACAATAGGAGGCCAACTCTACTCCATCCGTCTCTGTGGCACGCATAAATCGGATGGTCTTATGCATCTCACCAATGAATTCCTGTGGGTCTACCTCGGGGTCAGTACATGTGAACACTGGAGAGTCTAATTGAAGGAACCTGTTAACCCTGGAACCGGAGGAATCAACTTGCATGCTAAAAGAGGTGGGTGCAATATTTGACCTCTAGGACTAAGAAGCCACTAACTGAGTCAGCATCTGAATAGCTCCCCTACTATACCCATCAGAAACACTGGGACCAGAACCAGGGGCTGGAGGATGAAAAGGAGTATCAGTGGCAGGGATTGTGGCACCCTCCGCAACAGTGGGAACTGGAGTAGTCTAGTTTGGAGCAGAAGAATCTTACAGTGTATGAGTCGGGGGATTATCCTCACCTGCACTATCAATTTGGGAATCAATAGCCACTCCTAGGGAAGCATTGGCCTCTTGGCCAAATCTCTTCTTCTTCTTAGGTGCCATTTAATGAAAGTTTAGAACAATGCACAAGTTAGAGGAAGACAACCTCACATTCCACTCTATCGCACGATATATAACAACAATGAACGGTATTATTACTAAATATCCAAGCATCCACCTAATTATAGATGTGGTCGACAACACACCGATAAGAAGGGCTCTACTAGAAATGACTCCGAGACATCGTAGGACACTTTAAAACCTTAGACTCTGATACCAAGTTTGCCACGCCCCAACCTCGGGGAGCGCGACCGATGCTTAATCGAGTGAGCCCGGTCGAGCAAGCCCTTCAAATATATCCTACCCGACTCATTCATATTCCAGAAAGGGAACGCATCACCGTTTGTTAACCCGGGGAGAGGTTAGTTATATAAATATACATACGTTGCTAGCTTATTATTTCTTACATACATTATGCGATAATCAAACTTCCAAAAGTACTTAGTGTTTATGGTTAAGTGGAATAGAACTTCAACATAAAACTTGATTTGATAACATCCCCGACACCCATACATGACCCACATAAACGTCTATGGAGCCCCTATATATACAAAAGACAAATGTGACAATGCCGGTAACAAGGCCCCGATTATACCTTAAAATATAGTAACTTATACAAAAGAAGAACATCATATAATACACATGACCCCGGGAAGAAACGGGGCTCACCAAGACCGTGGTGAGGAAAAATAGTAAGGGCACCATTATCGGTGATCAACTCTATCTAAAATAGAACCACCTACATCCATTCAAAGATGTAGCGCCCCCGGAAAAAAGGGGCGCTAGTACAATCGAATAGTACTAGTATGTATGAACAACTCCACTCTAAAATAGAACAAACAATAAAACAAGTAGGAAGGCAGTCAAGGAAATCACATAGCACCTCACAGGAATAGAGAATAAAAAGTAGGGGTCACATAGTTTCTTATTTCGTCTTTCCATCATTTTGATTAATAGTCTCATAATTCCAAGTGCCACAATTTATAATGCCACCGTGTCATTTTACACAGAGCCCGGTCTTGGCCCAACCGGCTAAACCATCCCCAGTGAGACATAACCATATCCACAACTATCAATGTTTCAAATGTAAATGCCATCATATGTACAACATGGCGTCCGATCTCGGTCCGATCAGCTAATACATCTCACTTGGGATATCACCGTTTCAATTAATTACTTAGTTCACATCGCATTTCCATCATTTATTACATAATTCTTGGCACTTGGACTCATTTTACATTTCGAGTCTTTTCCCCTTTTAATTTGTTCAATAACATCATCCTCCATATTGATGAGTACTATTATGTAATGCATTGCGCACATAAGAGAAGGAGCATGGAGAATCATACTTCACATCTTTCAAATAGTATGGTGACATGGTAACACATAGAACAATTAGAGAATAGAAACCTTTCAACATAGCACATTGAGCAATCAATTCCATATGATCAAGTAAGGGACTCGTGCCAAGTATTCCCACACCAATGATTTGATTCTAAGAAGAACAAAGTTAGCCATACATACCTTGACTGGGTCTTTCCCTAATTCCTACGACAAGTTCTGGAACCCTTTAGGTTTTTCAATCTATTCAACAACGTAGAACAATTATACCGTAGTTAGGAATCCGTTCATAGTCCTAACTCACTTGGGTATCATACTTAACATTACGAATTCAATATAGTCGCATGGCCCCCTTTCTAGTAGAAGATTCCCCCTTACCTAGCTTAGGATTATATGCATGCAAGGACATTATCTCCCCCACACCATATTTAATTAACCAATTATTCCCCCCCCCCCCCATAACTATACTTCTAAATTTAGAGGATAGGGTATGGGTTCTTACCTTCAATTTTATGACCTTCTTGCAAATCTTCGAGCATGCAACAAAAATGGTGAATATTAGAGGGTGGGTGATCTCTCTCACTCTAGTACCTCTCTTCCTCACTCTATAATATCAGAAAATGGTTTAAAATGGTAAGGGATGTGTGTTTTTATCGAAATCGGGTCGGGTCTTAAAATAAGATAAAAGGGTGCCCCGACACAGATATGTGTTGCATATGCAACCGCAAAATGAATATGCGGTCTGCAAAGCTGCCTCAGAAAGGGGGTCTCAGGAGAGTAAATTTTTTGACGGGGTATACAACCATTATGAGGCCCGCATACCTGTTCTGCGGTCGCTTAATGCGCCACAGAACTCCCCTCACAAAACTCCAAGGAAGATATGCGATGGATTATGCGGCCCGCTTATTAATTATGTCATCGCATTTTGGGACGCATAATTGGCCTAAAATTTGGCAAGTGTTCTGATTCACTCTGCGGCCATTATGCGGTCCGCAGAGTGAATATGCGACCGCATAATGGGCCGCAGAAACGCACTCTTTCGCGATCACTTTCCTCTAAGTCCGTGGGGTACTGTTCAATCCAAAAGGTCCGAAGAATTTCTACTATAATAACGTAGGAATCTAACTCAGCACCACAAAATCCTGAGTTTTGGGTTAAGAATTTTACGGGTTCTTACAAACATCCAGTCCAATTCATTCATCGTGGAAGTGACTTCTTCTTCGCGTTTGCGAAGAAGAAAACCAGGACATCAATTTCGATAATTTTTTACCTAGCTTCGGGCGGTCTGAAATACACCTCAGCTACCTGGGGCCCTTTCCAAATGCACAAACAAGTCCATAAATATAATACAGACCTTTTTGAAACCTTGGAACACATAAAAAACATCGAAACTAAGAATTCTACCCCAATACTAACTTGAACAACTTATGAACTTCAAACTTCTACAACTAGCTTCGAGCATGTCGTATCGTACTTAGACAACTCAGAATGACGTAAAATTGTGCGTGCCCATCACAAATCACCAGAAGAACCTATTCCTAGACTTGTAATCTCAAACGGACTCCGATAACATCAAATTCAACTTCAAAACAAAATTTAAAAAACTTGAAAACCTTTAATGCATCATCTTTCAACATTAAGCGCTGAAACACTCCTGGATCACCCCGCAAATCAATTGGAACACACGTCCAACTCAAAAATTATCATATAAACCTATTGGAACAATCAAATCCCGGTTCTGAGAGCGTTTACTTAAAATGTTGACTAAAGTCAAACTTGGCCATCTTAGACCACTATTAAGGAACTAAGTGTTATGAGTTCAACCCGAACCCTTCCAAACCCAAACCAACCGTATCCGCAAGTCATAAAATAGTAAAAGCACATACAAAGAGTCTTAATTAGGGGAACGAGGATTTAGTAGTCACAACCACCAGTCGGGTTGTTACATAAGTTATAAAAGTTAACCGGAGTTAAACATTTATATGGAGGGTTTTGGAATAATTTTTTGATGATTTAATAGCTTTGTATGACGATTTTTGACATAGGTGTATGGATTTGGAAGGGCTTAGGTTGATTTGGTTTTATTTGGATAAAGTTGGAAAGTTGATAGGTTTGACCGAGGATTGACTTTGATGATACTGGGCTCGGATTTTTGTTCTAGACGTTGGAATAGGTCTGTTATGTCTCGGAACTTGCATGCAAAATTCGAGATCAGTCTGAGTTGTTAGTCATGTTTGACGTAAGTTTAGAATTTGAAAAGTTTAATTAGTTCCTTAGGCTTGAATTGAGGTGTTATTTGTTGTTTTAGTGTGGTTTTGAGTTATTTGAGGCCTTGAGTAAATCTTAGTTATGATTCGGGATTAGTTGGTTGATGTGCCGTAGAATTTCAGCACATTTGATACTAATTACACAAACTTTGGTCCATCTTTCAATGCATTTTTAGTTAATTCTTATGAATTTTTTGGTGTTTTGCAGTGCAGGAGGCTTGAGGACCCAAAAACATGGAAAAGAAGTCAAAAAGCCACAAAAGGGCAGAAATGACGCAAGTATGCAGAACGCATAACCATCGCAGACTGAAGCAGATCTTTGGTTGACTGAAGAGGAGAAAAGCGATCCATTATGCGGTCGCATAACGCTTATGCGGACAGCATAGTGATCGCATAACTAAAATCAAGAATGCTGAGAAGCACTTATGCTGAGGAATATGCGGTCGCATAATGGATATGCGGACCGCATAATTGAAATGCGGTCAGAATCTGGGTTTGGAGATTTGAGATTATGCGATGATTTTGAAGATATGCGGACCGCATACATGATCTGCGACCAGTATGCGATCGTATAAATGCTCTGTAGGGACATGTTTGTCCAATTTTGACTCCGACTTTTAGCGCACTATAAATTGATTTACTAGGGTCATTTATGGGTCGTCTTGTTTTTAAAAGAGACTACAATTGAATGCATTGAATATTCAATTATTTTGGAAGCTTTAGAAGAAAGATTCTTGCACTTTTGAAAGCTTTATGACTTAAATTATTGTTTCTTTGTATTTTAGTATGAGTGGCTAGTCTTAAATACTAAGGTTTTGAACCCTAAATGGATGTTTACCATTGAATATATATATATAATGGTTGGTTGATATTTATTCCTTTATCATTCTTCATTTATTGTTGGTGGTTGCAAACATTAACAAATTCTATTTTACTCTATCTTTACTTGAAAAAGTGGGTTAGTGTCATGGCCCCAAATCCTAAGCCGGCTACGATGGCACCTATCGTGGAACTAGGCTAGCCAACAATTACATACTGACATACTATTTCATGGTTTCCAAAACTATTCTGATCTTTCACAAAAATTCTTTCGCTTAAATAGTTTAAAGCAACAAAATGAATAAAACAATTTCTACGCTTCCCCAAACAACAAATGGGAAAAGAGATGTTGTGGACGCTTAACAGCTACCTCGAAGTCCCAACTTCGGATCCACACGAAGGAAGATAACTAGCGCTGGTACCAGCACCTGTATCTGCACACAGGGGTGTAGGGAGTAATGTGAGTACGCCAACTCTGTAATAATTAAAAAAAATCAAGTTCAAGCAGTAAGAAACACATAGGATCAAATCATCAATTCATAATAAGCACAACCTTTCTTTCCAACAGTGTATACATTAAATCGACATGCTTTAAAAGCCAACTTCAGTAAAAATCATTTGGGAATATACTTGCCAAAAATTCCAACACAACTTTCAAGAAATTTAGTGTAAAAATGATAAAATCATACAAAACCTCTCGGGCAAAACTTATTTCATAAGTTCAGAGTGAAAGTGGTAAAATCATAAGTAGCCCATTGGGCAAAACATGTATCAAAAACTGCCCCTCGGGCGTAACATCACTCAGAATCAGCCCCTCGGTTATACCTCACAGTCACTCATAATCAGCCCTTCGGGCAACCTCACAGTTACTCATACGTCCCAATTATTCATCACCCGACACTCGCACTCAGTAGGTGCCTGCGCTCACTGGGGGTGTGTACAGACTTCGGAGGGGCTCCTTCAGCCCAAACACTAATATCTAGCCACCTCGTGGCATCTCATATCCTCACAATCAGGCCCTCGGCCTCACTCAATCAAAAACTCACAGTAAGCCACTCGGGCTATCAGTGAAACTAGGTACTCGACCCAAAACGTCATTTTATAACTCAAATAGTGTAAATACGGCTGAGTTTCGAACACAGTTAAGGATAATATGACTGAGTGTAAATCATAAGTCAACACAATGAAGAAATAGTAGTAAAAAGCCCCCAAGGGTTCTAAACAAGTCGGCGCAAGGCCCCAAACATGTCTTACATCCCAAATATAGAAATAGTTTTAGGACACGATTTAACATATGATTTAGAGTAAAATGCGCAACTCAATAGTTGTCGCGGAAAGGACCAAGTCCAAATCCAAATCAGTGCACGCCACACACTCGTCATCCGGCATGTGCGCCACAAGATTTATAGTCATTACTTACCTCAACCAAACCCAAATACTAATCCGCGATGTTCTTGCCTCTCGAATCGACTCCCGATTGCTCCAAATTCAACCAAAATCAGATTAATATCATCAATATACGCTAAAGGAACAACGCCCACTCGAAAATTATCAATTTTCTCGAAATTGGCAAAACTCGAGCCTCGGGCCCACGTCTTGGAATTCTATAAAAATTGCATCACAAGAATCCTCATCCTTTCCCGAGTCTATACATATAAAATTCATCAAAATCCGACCAGAATTGACCCCTAAATTCCTTAATTATAAGTCTCAATTTCCCAAGCCCTAAATCCCCAATTTATGCCATTAAATTCCACTAATTCCAAGCCTAATCCGCCAAATAACAAAATAGAATCTTGTTTTTAGACCGAGAAACTTACCTCCACAGAGGACCCTCGAAATTCCTCTTCAATTTACTCCCAAAATGTCTCAACCCGCATGAAAAAGTGATGAAAGTGCAAAAAAATCGCTAAGAGCCCTTTATATATGATCTGCCCAGCGATTCCCGCACCTGTGGTCCCAGGTGCGCACCTGCGCATCCGACGTAAGTCCCTCCTTCCACACCTGTGGACATCTTCTCGCACCTGCAGGCTCGGAGGTGCGACCACGTATTTGCACCTGCACTCCTAGGCCAAGTCTACCTCTTGCCCACCTGCACAAGGTCTTCGCACTTGCGGACATCCCGCGTGCGGTCCTCCTTCCGCAGGTGCCACCACAACAGCAGTGGTGCACCAGCAACAGTTTTGCTGCAAATTTTCCAAGTCGAAACCTCCGTTAACCATCCGAAATCAATCCCGAGCCCCTCGAAACCCCAACCAAATATATCAACACGTCATAAATCATCACCCAAACTTATTCGAACCCTCGGGACACTCAAAATAACATCGAAACACAAATTCGACTCATGATTCAAGCCTAAGAATCTTAAATCTTCCGAAATTCACCAAGGATGCCGAACCCAACCAAAACACCTCCGAATTACCTGAAAATTTGCACACGTGTCCAAAATGACATTATGAACCTGCTCCAACTTCCGCAATTCCATTCCGACCCCGATAACCTTATTTTTCCTCTACCGACCGAAAATTGCCAAAAACTACTTTCGCAAATTCAAGCCTAATTCTACACCGGACATCAAAACTACATTCCGAACACACTCCTAAGACCCAAATCACCTAACGAAGCTATCAGAGCCATAAAATCTACATTCCGTAGTCGTTTACCAATAAGTAAACTCCCAATTGACTTTTCCAACTATTAAACTAGTTTAAGAGACTAAGTGTCTTAGTTCTCACCACGGCCACGCCGAACCCGAACCAACCGACCCAACACATCATAATTAGGTTAAATAGCACATAACAAAGCTAAAATAAAGGAAATGGAGCTAATCTCACGGAAAGACCGGCCGGGTCGTTATATCCTCCCCCTTTTAAACAAACGTTCGTCCTCGAACGGGACTAGAAACATACCTGGAGTCTGAAATAAGTGAGGATATCTTCTCCGCATCTCCCGCTCAGTATTCCATATGGAATCCTCCACCGACTGCCCTCTCCAGTGAACCTTCACTTAGGCTATATCCTTAGACCTCAGCCTTTTGACCTGAAGACCCAAAATAGCCACTGGCTCTACCTCATATGACATATCACCCTCGAGTGGAACCGTGCTGAAGTCCAAAACATGCGACGGGTCACCAACATACTTCCGGAGCATGGAAACATGGAACACCAAATGAATACTCGATAAGCTGGGTGACAAGGCAAGTTTGTAAGCCACCTCGTCAATCCTCTGCAGCACCTCAAATGGCCTTATGAATCGGGGACTCATTTTTCACCTCTTCCCGAACCTCATAAGACCCTTCATGGGTGACACCTTCAGTAGATCCTTCACCCCAACCATGAAAGACACATCTCGGACCTTCTGGTCCACATAACTCTTCTGCCTAGACTGCGTCGTGCGAAGTCGCTTCTGAATCAACTTCACCTTACCCAACGCATCCTGAACCAAGTATGTGCCCAATAGCTAAGCCTCGCCCGACTCAAACCAACCAACTAGAGATCTACACCTCCTAACATATAAAGCCTCATACGGAGCCATATGGATACTCGACTGATAATTATTATTATATGCAAACTCCGCGAGTGGCAGAAACTGGTCCCATGAACCCGCGAAATCAATGACACATGCACGCAACATGTCCTCCAGAATCTGAATAGAACGCTCCGACAGCCCGTCGGTCTGAGGATGGAATCCTGTGCTCAACTCCACCTGAGTATTTAACTCCCTCTGCACGGCTCTCCAAAACTGAGATGTGAATTGAGTACCTCTGTCGGAAATAATAGAAAATGGAACCCCATACAATCGGAAAATTTCCCTGATATAAATCTCAGCTAACCGCTCTGAAGAATAAGTAGTACCAACAGGAATGAAGTGCGCAGACTTGGTCAGCCGATCCACAATAAACCATATAGCATTAAACCTCCTTGAAGTCCGTTGAAGCCCAACTACAAAGTCCATGGTGATTCGCTCCCACTTCCACTCCGGAATATCTAATCTCTGAAGCAATCCACCCGGTCTCTGGTGCTCATACTTGACCTACTGACAATTGAGACACCGAGCCACGAACTCAACAATATCCCTCTTCATCCGCCTCCACCAATAATGCTGTCTCGGATCCTGATACATTTTTGCGACACCCGGATGGATGGGATACTGCGAACTATGGGCCTCAGCTAGAATCAAGTCTCGAAGTCCATCCACATTGGGCACGCAAATCCGACCCTGCATCCTCATGACCCCATTATCACCAATAACCATATCCCTGGACTCACCGCGACGGACCCTGTCTTGAAGAACGAGCAAGTGTGTATCATCATACTAGTGTGCTCTAATCTGATCATAAAGAGAAGACCTGGAGCGTACACAAGCCAATACCCGCGGGGGCTCTGATAGATCCAATTTCACCAGCTCACCCGCTAAAGCCTGAACATCAAGTGCTAAAGGTCGCTCTGCTGCTGGAAGG
This sequence comes from Nicotiana knightiana, assembly GCA_005239525.1. Taxonomy (NCBI): domain Eukaryota; kingdom Viridiplantae; phylum Streptophyta; class Magnoliopsida; order Solanales; family Solanaceae; genus Nicotiana; species Nicotiana knightiana. The sequence goes on along the minus strand of ML377592.1, from coordinate 13,483 downwards.
TAGGCTAGACTCCCCAAACTCTCTTCTCTGCGACTCAGGGCATCGGCCACTACATTGGCCTTCCCCAGATGATATATAATCCTTGTGGAGCTCCAACCATATCCTCTGACGCAAATTCAGGTCCTTCTGCTTAAGCAGATGCTGCAAAGTACGGTGATTAGTGAAAATCTGACGATGCACTCCATACAAATAATCATGAGGAGCTCCAACCATATCCTCTGACGCAAATTCAGGTCCTTCTGCTTAAGCTGATGCTGCAAACTATGGTGATTAGTGAAAATCTTACAATGCACTCCATACAAATAATTATTCCAAATCTTAAAGGCGTGGACAATAGCTGCTAGCTCAAGATCGTGCACTGGATAAATTTTCTCGTGCACGTTCAAATGTCTGCACGCGTAGGCAATCGCCCTACCGTTCTGCATCAAAACCGTTCCAAGGACAACTCTCAAGGCGTCATAGTAAACTGTATAAGAACCTGAACTCGTAGGCAAAACCCATACCAGAGCTGTAGTCAAAGCCGATTTGAGCTTCTGAAAGCTCTCCTCTCACTCCTCAGATGCTGCTCATGATCCTCCCGGGATCGGGAATATACCAAGATATTGTCGATAAACACGATTACGAAGGAGTCAAGATTAGGCCAGAACACAATGTGCATCAAGTGCATAAAGGTTGTTGGGGCATTGGTCAGACTGAATGACATAACCAGAACCTTATAATGACCATATCTAGTCCTGAAGGCAGTCTTCGTGATGTCAGGACCCCGAATCTTCAACTGATGATAGCCAAAACGCAAATCAATCTTTGAAAATACCCTGGCACCCTACAACTGATAAAACAAGTCATCTATACGAAGCAAGGGATACCGGTTCTTCACCGTAACCCTGTTCAACTTCCAATAATCAATACACATGCGCATAGAACCATCCTTCTTCTTCACAAACAACCGTGCACCCCAAGGTGACACACTAGGCCGAATGAACCCCTTATCTAGGAGTTCTTGAAGCTGCTCCTTTAATTCCTTCAGCTCCGCTGGTGCCATACGATAGGGTGGAATAGAAATAGGTTGAGTGCCTAGCACCAGGTCAATACCAAAATCAATGTCCCTATCAGGTGGCATACCTGGCAGGTCTGCAGGAAACACGTCCAGAAAATCACGGATCACAGGAACCGAATCAATAGCGGGAGTCTCACCACTGACATCCCTCACAAAAGACAAATACAATAAACACCGCTTATCAACCATACGCTGATCCTTCAGGTAAGAAATCACCCTACTAGGCACATACTCAGAAGAACCTCTCCACTCAACCCTCGAAAATCCTGGCATAGCTAAGGTCACGGTCATAACGTGGATATCAAGATCAGCATAACACGGAGATAGCCAATCCATGCCCAATATCACATCAAATCAACCATGCTGAGCAACAACAGGTCCACTCGGGTCTCCAGACCCCCAATAGCTATCACACATGACCGATGCACATCGTCCACAACAATAGTATCGCCCACCGGAGTCGACACATGAACCGATGCAACTAGAGACTCACGGGGCACATCCAGATAATGGGCAAAATAAGAAGAAACATAGTAATATGTAGAACCAGGGTGAAATAAATCCAAAGCATCTCGGTGACAGACTAAGACAATACCTGTGATCACTGCATCGGAGGCCATAGCATCTGGCATGGCTGAAAGTGCATAGACACGATCCTGGCCTCCACCTGCACGACCTCCCCTATAGGGCGGCCCCTGGCAATCTTGTCCCCCACCCCTATCTGGCTGGGCGGGTGGTGAAGTAACTGGAGCCGAAGTCGAAGGCTGGCCCCTCTGCTGAGGAGAACCACCAAAACGTCGAGGACATTGTCTCCACATGTGCCCAAACTCTCCGTACTCAAAATAACTCCCTGGACCTGGAGACGGGGACTGAAAGAAACCCCTGGAACCAGAATGGCCACTAGAATAATCACGTATAGAAGAACCCTGAACTGATGGTGCTCGAGTTGCGCTCTAGGCTGGAAAGGCACTGAATGAAGAACGGCCCGACTGAGAACTACGAGGAGGCTTGAATGAATAGCCCCTACCATGCTAAAACTGCCCCATGGAAGGAGCACCACTAGAACCACCAGATCCACAAGGCCTCTTGCCCTCTCTCTCCTCCCGCTCCTGGCGGCGAACCGACTCAATATCTTGAGCAATATCAATAACCGGCTCGAAGGTAGCACCTGATACCCTCTCCCTAATCATCAAAAGGCGATGCTGATAAGTGAGGCCATCCATGTACCACCTAATCCTCTCTTTATCAGTAGGGACCAATTCGGTGGCATGACGAGATAACTCTGAAAACTACATCTCATACTGCATCACTGATAGCTCCCCCTGACGCAGCTGCTCAAACTGCCTGCACTGCTCCTCCCTGAGAGACTGGGGTACATACTTCTCCAAGAAGATAGTGAAGAACTGCTGCCAGGTGAGGGGTGTTGCACCAATAGGCCTACGCCTCTCGAAGGACTCCCACCAAGTAAAAGCAGCCCCAGAAAACTGAAAGGTAACAAACGAGACCCCACTGGTGTTTGGAATCCTAGCAATACGAAGCATCCTCTAACACTTATCCAGAAAACCCTAGGCATGCTCGCCCTTAGCGCCGCTGAATGTCGGAGGCTGAAGCCTACTGAATCTCTCCAGCCCACACTGCTCATCATCTGGCATAGCTGGAACCACGAAGTCCTGAACTGGAGCAACCGGTTGAGCTGGAACTGCCCCCGGTGTATGAAGGCCTTGATTAACCTACTCAGGTGTCCGGGCAGCTGGAGTCTGACTTCCTCCCCCGGACTAAGAAGTAGCAGTAGTAGAAGATGCAGCAACTGCCTGAGCAAGGCTGTTAAATATAGTCAAGATCTGAGCCAAAGTCTCTTGAAGACCCGGAATAACAATGGGCACTGCCGATGCCTGAGCCTGCCCCACGAGAATATCTGCAACGGGAACCTGATCCTGAATTGTAGGTGGACCCTATGGTACTGTCCCGTATGCTACACGGGTTGATCCCCTACCTCCACCACGGCCTCGACCTCTCGCTGGTCTAGATGGTGTCTGGTCACCCTGATAGGTAGCGCATGTCCTCACCATCTGTGAGAGAATGAAACAACAGAAGTTTAGATTTCCAGAATCAACAAATGGCACGACAGAATTCAAGAAAATGAGATTTTTTCTAAGGGTTATGCAGCCTCTCGAAGATAAGTACAGACGCCTCCGTACCGATCCATAAGACTTTACTAAACCTGCTCATGACCGTTGAGTCCTATGTAACCTAGGCTCTGATACCAACTTGTCACGGTCCCAAATCCTAAGCTGGCGTGATGGCGCCTATCATGGAACTAGTCCAACCAACAATTACATATTGACATACTATTTCATGGTTTCCAAAACTATTCCGGTCTTTCACAAAAGTTCTTTCGCTTAAGCAGTTTAAAGCAACAAAATGAATAAAATAGTTTATACACTTCCACAAAAACCTGGGGTCAACCGTCATGAGCATTTACGAGTAGTACGAAATAACCCTACTGTCATAATATATCAAGACTCGGAACGAGGAACTAGATACAAAACAAGAAATGGGAAAAGAGATGTTGTGGATGCTGAACAGCTACCTCGAAGTCCCAACTCCGGCTCCACACGAAGGAAGAAAACTAGCGCTCGGTACCAGCACATGTATTTGCACACAGGGGTGCAGGGAGTAATGTGAGTATGCCAACTCAGTAGTAATGAAAATAAATCAAGTCTAAGCAGTAAGAAACACATAGGATCAAATCATCAATTCACAATAAGCACAACATCTCTTTCCAACAGTGTATACATTAAATCAACATGCTTTAAAACCCAACTTCAGTAAAAATCATTTGGGAATATACTTGCCAACAGTTTCAATATAGCTTTCAAGAAATTTAGTGTAAAAATGATAATATCATAAAAAGCCTCTCGGGAAAAACATATTTCATAAGTTCAGAGTGAAAGTGGTAAAATCTTAAGTAGCCCCACGGGAAAAACATGTATCAAAAACTCCCCTCGGGCGTAACATTACACAGAATCAGCCTCTCGGGCATACCTCACAGTCACTCAAAATCAGCCCTTCGGGCAACCTCACAGTCACTCATACCTCCCAATCACTCGTCACTCAGCACTCACACTTAGTGGGTACCTGCGCTCACTGGGGGTGTGTACAGAATACGGAGGGGCTCCTTTAGCCCAAGCGCTAATATCAAGCCACCTCATGGCATCTCATATCCTCACAATCAATCCCTCGGCCTCATTCAGTCAGAAACTCTAAGTAAGTCACTCGGGCTATCATTAAAACGGGGTACTCGACCCAAAACATCATTTTATAACTCAAATAGTGTAAATAAGGCTGAGTTTCAAAAACAGTTAAGCATAATATGACTGAGTGTAAATCATAACTCAACACAGTGAGGAAATAGCATTAAAAAGCCCCCAAGAGGTCTAAACAAGTCGGCGCAAGGCCCCAAACATGTCTTACAACCCAAATATAGCAATAGTTTTAGAACACGATTTAACATATGATGTAGAGTGAAATACAAAACTCAATAGCGGCCACGGAAAGGACCAAGTCCAGTTCCAAATTAGTGCACGCCACACACTCGTCACCCGACATGTGCGCCAATCCAAAAATAGTGAGAAAATACGAAGTCTGGGATTTTATACCCTCAGGACAAGATTTATAATCATTACATACTCAACCCGGGCCAAATAGTAATTCGCGATGCTCTTGCCTCTCGAATCGGCTCTCGATTACTCCGAATCTAACAAAAACCAGAATAATATCATCAATATACGCTAAAGGAACAAGGCCCACTCGAAAATTATCAATTTTAACCAAAATTCCCGAAATTGGCCAAACCCGACTCTATACATATAAAATGCATCAAATATACGACAACAATTGACCACTATATTCCTTAATTAAAAGTCTCAATTTCCCAAGCCCTAAACCCCCAATTTGTGCCATTAAATTCCACTAATTCCAAGCATAATCTGTCAAATAACAACATAGAATCGTGTTTTTAGTCCAAGAAACTTACCTCCACAGAGGACCCTCGAAATCCCTCTTCAATAAAATGTCTCTACCCGCATGCAAAAGTGATGAAAGTGCCAAAAATTCGCTAAGAGCCCTTTATATATGATCTGCCCAGCGATTCCCGCACGTGCGGCCCCATTAGCGCACCTGCGGACCCGCACCTGCGGTCCCAGGTACGCACCTGCGCATCCGACTTAAGTCCCGACTTACGCACCTACAGGCTCGCAGGTGCGACCATGCATCTGCACCTGCGTACCAAAGCCTGGTCTCCCTCTTCCGCACCTGCACAAGGTCTTCGCACCTGCGAACATCCCGCCTGCGGTCCTCCGTTCGCAGGTGCGACAACACCAGCAGTAGTTTTGCTGCAAATTTTCCAAGTCCAAACCTCCGTTAACCATGCAAAATCAATCTCGAGCTCATCGGGACCCCAACCAAATATACAAGGCTGTCATAAATCATCACCCAAAGTTATTCGAACCCTCGGGACACTCGAAATAACATCGACACACAAATTCGTCTTATGATTCAAGCCTAAGAATCCTAAATTTTCCGAAATTCTCCAACGATGCCGAACCAAACCTAAACACCTTCGAATGACCTGAAAATGGGCACACGCGTCCAAAATGACATTACGAACTTGCTACAACTTCCAGAATTCCATTCTGACCCCGATAACCTATTTTTCCACGGCCAACCGAAAATCGCCAAAAACTAACTTTCGCCAATTCAAGCCTAATTCTACAGTGGACATCAAAACCAAATTCCGAACACATTCCTAAGGCCCAAATCATCTTATGAATCTATCCGAGCCATAAAATCTATATTCCGGGGTCGTTTACCAATAAGTCAATTTACAATTGACTTTTCCAACTATTAAGCCAGTGTAAGAGACTAAGTGTCTCAGTTCTCACCACGACCCCCCGAACCTGAACCAACCGACCCAACACATCATAATTAGGTTAACTAGCACATAACAAAGCTGAAATTGGGGAAATGGGGCTAATCTCACGGAGTGATCGGCCGGGTCGTTATAGTTAGGGTTTGGTGGAAGTGAATATATTAAACTCAAGGCTTTAAACCTTGTTTAATAGAATCGCTTAGGAATAAGTGGATTTTATTTGGCATAAATTGATTATTCTTAATTGCAAGTCTTTTATATTTGGAAAAGGCACAAAGAGGAAATACGACTCAAATATTGAAAAATATTGAGTAGTCATCTATGTTTACCTTGAAAATGGTAATTACTATTATATTTGATTATGTGGTTCTAAAATACATGATCTATTTTAATAACGATTTTTGGCAATAGATGCTAAATGTGAAGTCAGAAAATGAAATAAGATCAAAAGGATACGAGATTACGCAAACGAGGCAACAAATAGACCGGTCTCGAGGGTGGTCAGAAAAGGCCTCAAGGTCGAGCTTTAGAATCTTGACAAGGGGATATCGATAACGGTATAACAATGTTGAAGGCCTTGAATGTCCTATTTATGATCAATAACAAGTACTAAATGAAGAATTACTCAAGAACACAATAAATGAGAAGCAATAAATCAATGAAGCAATTGTAGAGAATGTTTTAGTTAGAGAGTAGAGCATGTTCTTGCTCTTGTATTCAATATCATGTATATTACAAAGTGATAGGGGTCCCCTTTCTATATGACGGGGAATCCCAACATAGTACATGTGTAATTAATGCAAAGAGAGATGGTTGGTATAATCATTTAATGCCACGGTACGAGATTGTATTAATTTATGTACTTTGTCAGCTTTAACAACATGCCTTTTGGGATTTTTCCGCCTTTCCACTTTGTTCTTTGATTTGTATTGCCTCGAGGTCGAGGACCGTCGATATGACCCCTCGATGCCGAAATGCGAGCCTTCTAAGTGCCATATTGAATGTAAATTGGGCTCTCCGATTTTAACCGTATACAGATAGTCCCCGCGTTTCTTAGAATGAGGTGATAAGAAACAGTCTTTACCTCTTGCCTCTTCGAAATCCCTATTATGACGTCAGTTCCTTCAGAGCATTAAATTATGTTACATAAAAAGCTGCATAGAGGTCACCGTCAGCATAACTTTTGAGAAGCCCATGAACTGTTATTGGTTTGTCCTTTCCGCATCAATGCATGCCCAAAGGGGCCTCTATAAATACTTCAATAACTTCCCTTTTCACAAGTGCTTTCCATTCTCACCTTCTGTCTGCGTTTTCTTCTTCGTCTTTCTTCTTCAAAACTCGATTATAATCATGGGCAAAACTTCCAAAACTGTACCACAAAAGGATGGGGCCGCTTCTTCATCACGCCCGAGGGAAAGTCAAAAACTCCTCCTACCATCGAGCAATACATCCCTGGCCCCTTCGACACCATATCCGACTTCACAATTGAAAACCCCCCTTCTACACCGGCCGATGCGAGCCCATGTCTCGATAAATAAGTGTAGTAACCGATACTGAGAGGGTAAAGTTTGACTACCATTGGGGGGAGGCGGCCCTAGTAGAAATACCTACAGCTGATGAAAGCATAGTCACGCATAGGGCTGGATTTCTCAGTGTACATACATATCCACTTACCTTAGGACCCGTATATTCTTCTTCTCCACCGATTGACCCGATGATTCATGATTTTTGTCATCAATACGGAGTGACACTCGGTCAGATCTATCCTTCTTTTTGGAGGATTGTATATATGTTTCGACATATTACCAACATGGTCGAGGGAATGACTTTCACCCTCGACCATTTGATCAGATTGTACACCCCTCGACTCTTCTGTGGGGGCCTAATTAAACTGCACCGCCAATCCGCTAAGGCGTTCCTCGCCTTCATAGACGAGGACAGAGATCGGGGATGGATGAGCCGATTTGTTAGGGTCAGGACTTTAGACATCGTCCTAGCTGACAGAATGCCATTTCCGGAGGAATAGAATATGAAAAGTAAGTACCCCTGAATTGAGCATGTTTTCTTGTCTCTTTCTCTTTTGACTGATTTTCTTCTAATTGTGCAGCCACTGTTTGGTTTCCCGGTGCGGTTCAGGACCTTCCGGGGTGGATCAAATGCTTAGACTCCGCTTTCCCGTACAACAAATGCGTATGGCGTGAGCTAGCTAAAACACGGTGGCATGCTAAGAACAATGGTATGCTCTTGTTGTTACCATTTTCTCGTTCTTTGTAAGTGCTCTCAACGATGGTGTTTTTGATATAATATGCTTGATGAGACCGCCTCTATCTGGCGAGGAAGAGGCCCCGAAGATCGCCAAGGACAAGAAAAGGAAGAAGGAGGCTTCGACGGAGTCTCCTAAATAAAAAGGGCAAAGACTAGGAAGCCCAAAACCGATGCCACGGTCTTGTCCTCGATAGATGCTGAGAGCCTGCGGGCCGAGGAAGAGAGTGACGATACATGCCCTTTGGTAAAAAGGGCAAAGCGAAGTGCTGGTGCTTTGAGAGCCACTGGAGAGTCGTCTGCTGCGTTGGAGGCGGCCGATGCAGACCAACCCTGTGCTGAGTAGACCCTCGAGGAGGGTATGGATACAATCCTCAAGATGCTCATCAGACATGGCACAATCCGAGTTGATGAGCTCGGAGGTCCTGCTATTGGAGCTTTCCGGGGTGGGGAAGAAGCCTCGATGGAGGTTGATATTGCTGGTGGACATTATTAGGGCCCGTTATTTTCTTCAAGGGAGATACGAGATGCCCAAGTTAGGAATGCACCTGGTTTGGAGAGCTCTTGTGAAGGGGATGATACGTTCGGACACTATTTTGGAGGGGTGGAGGAAGAGACCGATGTCGATGCCCACATTGCTCTCGAAGAGGCTGAGAGGATCCAAAAGAAGGTGATATTCTCGAAATAATTTGATGTTCTTCAACTTTCTATTCTTGCTTTCTAATGTTCTTCCTCTATGCTGCATGTCAAGAAGTTGCATGACCAAGCCTTCTCCAAGATGCAAGATGAGTTGGCTCATCGTAGCGGGGAGCTTGAGAAAGTCATGTCGAAGTCTGTTGAGTTGGAGGCTCTGTGTGCTTGGAAAGAGGAGGAATTGATCAACCTCCGGGCAGCCTCTGAGAGAGCGCTTCGATTGCACTTGCAATGATTGGCGCTGATCGATTTGTTTCCTATTCTTCTCAGATTAGGCAGAAGGATGCCCTGGTCGAGCAGCTTCGAGAGAATATTGTGGCTAGGGACGCCGAAATCCTCGAGCTAGCTCAGCTGAATGATGCCACGACTTCGGAGAAGGACGCGCTTCGGGAGAAGCTATCGTCGATGCAAGAACTTCTTTGAGCTGCTCAGGAGGAGGATGCCACACTATATGCGGCCGGGATTGAGGCTGATGATTTTATTTCATCATACAATAGGGATGCTGCTGCTGCGAATGACCGGGCCAGGGAGATATCGAGAAAGCCGAGCTAAAACTGGCTCGGGCAGCTGTTCATGCCTGCACCCAAGCCAGGAGGCAAACCCTCGAGGAAGTAAGTGGTAATGGTGTCGATCTTTATGCAGAGATCGAAGAAGCCAAGGCCCTGGAGGAAGAATCGGCAATGCCAACTACGTCGGATGAGGGCTCTGAAAGCGGCTCTGACAGTAGTGAAGGCAAAGAGTTGATTTTCCTTCTTTTTTGCTTTTTCCCTTTTCTGTATATGGGACCCTTCGGGGGAAGTTTTGTAAAAAAAACTTTTGTAAACATATTTTTTGAATATAATATCTTTCATTACATATCACACAAACTTTGTCCTGCACTGCTTACGCAAAAATTGACTTTCATGCTTCGATTCTTAGCTTCTCGGAACTCGTACTTGAAATAGTATATCACTTCGAGATCGGACACCTTCTCGAGTCTAGGTTTGCATGTGAGCTTTGATCCCTCGAATGGTGTATGACGGTGTCATTTATGTGACATGAGCGTGAAATGATCGAGGTGGCCCCACCGGTACACTTCCCCAAATGTTATGATGACTTTGTCAGAAATTGAATGGTTTACAAAGTAGTTGGTTAGCCACCTCTTTCTCTCTATATATTCTTGCTCCTTCTTCATTATAAGTTTTTCATCTTTGCAAGACTTATCTTTCCTGTCAACTTTCTCTTCCCTTTCTCGTTTTTGCGAAAACTGCTTTCATTCCTTCTGCTTGAGTAGTTATGGTTGTCGTGCCCGAATTTTTTCACCAAGAAGAGGAGAACCTTTCTTATGCATCTTGCCCAGCCGGTGGTACACCACCGGCATATGGTGAATTGACCTCGATCTGCTTTGCCTTGAAGAAAGATTTTTCATTGGAGAAACCTTTCGACGCCCCGGGCCATCGAGAGCATGCAACGAGGTTCATCCGATCGATAGAAGAAAACTATCTAGAGGCCAAAAAGAGAGACAACGGCTGGGGAGAAAATGTGATGCTACATATACCTTCTCGAGAAGAGAATATCATGAACTATGTTGAGGGATTCCTGAACGTGTATACGTACCCATTCACATTGGGCCCCCTCGACCCCCTGGTGCTCCAGTTCTACAAGAGGTATCGAGTCACCCTGGCTTAGATTCATCCCTCCTTTTGGTGGAAAATCCTGATGATGAGGTATTTTACTGAAAAGATTGGGCTAGAGTTTACCCTTAGCCACCTTATTAGACTATATCGACCTCAGCATTGTCGGGGCCTGATTGCGTTACGATGCCGATCCACAAGGTCCTTTATTTCCAGTGATGACAAGGACCGAAACCAAGGATGGATGAGTCAGTTTGTCCGAGTGAGGACCACTAATGATATTCCTGCAGAGTTCCTGCCTTTTCCCGATAAGTTGAACTTCAAACGTAAGCTACATCGTACCTTATTGCTCATTGCTTTTGTTGATCTGTAAGAAAGTTTCTTTCTTTTTCACAGTTGTCCTGTGGATTCCATAACAGATCCTCGATCTTGCATACTGACTCGGAAGCTGGCAGCTTCATCGACCTACGATGAACGCAAGTGGCGAGACCTATCGAAGGGCAGATGGGATGAAAAACACCACGGTACGAGCCATGTGATTACCCTTTTGAGAATGTTTCCTTCTATGCGTACTAACTCCGATACCACATGTGTTGGTGGATTATCGGAGGTGAGACCGTGCCCCTTCGAGGATAGGGAAGGACTGTCAGCTTAGGGGCTGAGGGAAGATAATAAACGAAAAAGGTCCTCGATGGATGAGGACATTCCCACTTAGGCATGGCTTTCCCAGACACAAAGAAGAGATGCCGTCGCTGAAGAAGACTTCATATATGTTGCTTGTTCCATGGACGTCAGCTCTCCCCGGGGGGATGTTTCTTTGTTTAAGGCTCGAGCCAGGGGGCCTCCCGAGGTATTTTGCTAGGTCTGAGACCTATGGTTTTGATGGAGAAGTTCCTCGAGAGGGAAAGAACAAGGGTCCCCTGCCATCATTTGCTTCTACCCTCAAAGATACTTTGAGGGATGCTCGGGGCTGGGGGCCACCCGAACCAAGTGGGGTATCGAGTGGTCATGCCCCTACCGAGAGTGGTTCAACCGGGGCCAGGCCAGTAGATGCGTGCCCAAATTTTGAGGAGCCTCAGCGACTTTGTTCTAAGGTGAGTTTTGATCATCCTTGTTGGCTTTTTAGCTATGAATTTTCGTTCTTTGAGCTGAAGCTTCTTTTCCGTAGGTTTTTGATAAGCTCAAGTTCGAGCTGCTCCGTTGTGAGACCAGGTTGCGGGAAGCTTTGGGAAAGGAAAAATCTCTCAAGCTTCTTTGCAATAAGAAGACGAAAGAGTTGATACTTCTTCAGATGGAGATTCAACAGAATGGAAACCAATGGGGCAATCTAGAGCGTCAGGTAACACTTATCCTGAAGGATAGTATGCTCCATTTACCGCTTTTGGGAACTAATGTTTTGGTGCTTTAGCTGTAATGAAAAATTGAAACACTGGAACGCCTTTGGGGCGAGGTCAGACAGGTGAATTTCGAATGCCATGCGTTCAAGGAACATATAGGCGTTCATGTTGCGGCCCAAAGGAATGCCTTGGACAAGGCTTCTGCCCGCGAGGTGCAAGTTTGCAATGCTCGAGAAAGTTGCTCGATTTCGAAGATCATGATTACCGAGATCGAGACCGATCTTTTGAATATGAAGACCGATGTCGTGGATGCTCAGGCTGAAGCTGAAGAAGTTTGAGCCAAGGCTGATAAGAAAGTGGTTATTTGTTTGAAAAATGATGTCGATGCTCGGGCTGAGCTGAGAGGAGCTTTTGACAGAGATAAGAGGGGCAATGAGTATTCCCGATGCAAGTGTCAGAGGGAGACCTTCGAAAATATACATGATAGAGGCTTTGCCCTCTCGGAAGAGATAAAGCAGGCCGAGGCGAGGAGATCGACGCCAAAGTTTTCCTTTCTTCTTTAGCTGATGGTGATATTTGAAGGTCACTTGGGAGCCGGTTCAAGGGGTCATTGAGGGAGATGGTCCCAAGAGTAGACTAGATTTTCTACTTTGTTGTTTGCATAAGACTCTCATAGGAGCGTTGTAAATATGTATTTGTAATGCAAATATATGTATATGAAAGATTCTTTGGTTTCCTTGATTTTCTTGCCTATAGTTAGCCCGATGAATTGGAATTTGAGATGAAACCCTTGGGGTTATAAATTGGCCCAGAGGTTTTTTCAGCTGGAGATTTGGCTCTTACAATTTAGGACGGTACGACCTTCGGTGTAGCTGGAGACATGGGCTCTTACGCTTTTTGGCCCTGAGGTGATTTAGTTAACCATTTTGTGCTTAGTCTCCGAGGTGGGTTTCGACTTGAGCTCAACGGCTCTCAGGTTTTCAAATCGGCCTTGAGGCGCTTTAGATCGGTACGACCCATAGCTGGCGACTTGGGCTCTTTCGAGTTAGGTCGGTACAACCTTTAATGTAGCGGGCGACTTGGGATCTTATGCCTTTTGGACCCGAGGCGCTTTAGTTAATAGTTTTGGGCTTAGTCTTTGAGTCGGGTTTCGAATCGAGCTCAACGGCCCTCATGTTTTCAAATCAGCCCTGAGGCGCTTTAGGTCGGTACAACCTGTAGCTGGCGACTTGGGCTCTTACGCGTTAGGTCGGTACGACTAGCTGGCTACTTGGGCTCTTACACTTTATGTTGGTACGACCTTTGAGGTAGCTGGAGACATGGGCTCTTACGCTTTAGGTCGGTACGACCTTTAACCAGTTCTTTTCGAAGTAATTAGAGGCCTGTGATTTTATGGCAATGGTCGGACGTCTCCGAGTCGCGTTAGTTTGGCCGGAGCCTTATGATGGTCGTCATTATATTTGGTCGTAGCCTTTTTATCCCCGAGTGAGATAGCCACGACGTCTATATCGAGGGTATGCCTTTTGGGATCCACCTCTTTTAGATCTTTCACCGCGTCGCTGAGATTCAATGATTCCATCATAGGCCCTTT
>ML377591.1:895-47427 GCA_005239525.1 Nicotiana knightiana | reverse complement strand
TTTCAGTTAATTCCGTTAATGAACTAACTGACATTTAATTTAATTATTAAATAATTAATTAAATTAACTTTGTCCAAAAATAATCTTATCGATCATTTTCCAAATCCGAAGCCGAAGCCGAGCCGAGCGAGCGACGACGACGGCGCGAGGATACATCCTCTTCAACTCCTTTTAAGAGCTCTAAGAAGTGATCCTATATTTATACACACAAGTGTAGTTGTCTTTCACCAATGTGGTACAAAGTTCATGACAAAAACTCACTTGATTCAAATTTTCATTTTCCTCCATTTTATTTCCCACCATTTCCCAATTCACACTCTTAGACTTTTAAGCCCAATGCTTAAAGTCCAACAATTATTACTCAATGAATATAGACAAATGATGAATCTCTCATCTATTTTTAATGAAAACCAAAAGACATCTTTTAAGAGATAGATTCAGTGTATTTGAGTTGTAGTAAATTTGATTAGGCTAAATTTTAGGCATTTGTAGAATTTTTAAGAAATAATTGATTGTTGTCAATTCAGTTAGGCTTAAATTTAGGAAATGATGAAGATCTCATTAATTTTGTTAAATTTTTGAGATTTTTATGAAATGAATTTCATAGAGAGAGATGAGATTTTTTAAGCTGAATAATTATTAATTGTATAAAATATTGTACAAAACGTGAATAAAATAATAGTTGTAGATGATATAATATACTCTAATAGAAGTTGTATTTATGAAAATTTTCCAATCGTTTTCAAGCATTGCACATTTTAGTGTTCTCCTCAACCGCTATTAAAACAAAGGTGGATTCACGAATTCTTTTCGTTTATTGAATTCGAGATAATTATTTATACATAATAAATATATTTTCTAGTACAATTTCAAAATTTAAATCAAAGTTATTGGGTTGTGGCTGTAGCTTCGCGCTATCACAAAGGCGGATTTAGGGGGGGCGGAAGGAGGTTCACCCAAACCCCCTTCGCCAAGAAATTATACCGTATATATAAAATATAATCTGTTTTTTATTTTATATATTAAATTTTGAATTTTCTTGACACAACTCAAAAGTGTAGATTAATGGTCAAAGAAATTCAAATACTTTGAATGGTCATAGATTCAACTCCCACTAGCTACTATCAAATGCCACTAATGCTTAGTATGGACCAACTACCATAACTATGTATTGCCGGATTTCTCGACGAGGGACGAGTAATTTGCACTTGTTCATCATATCAGGGAAACAATATCTTTGGGATGTTGTAGTGCGTGGTGGACGTTCTCTAGACTCTAGATATGGCGGAATCTGTCTTTTTACGTTTTCTTTTAGTACAAATTGCCATAAAATTCACTTGACAATATCAAGACCCTTAGCAGAAAAAGGGTTCGTGTATGAAATCTATTCCAACCATAGACTGTCAATTGTGTTGGGTTATTAACTTAATGTAGCTTAAAAGTGAGTGAATGAAAAATAGAGGAAAAATAAAATATTTGAGATTCCTTTCGTGACAAAGGGACATTGTCTCATATTGGAAGAGAAAAAGGGTTTTAATGGGTATATAAGCAATTTCTTTTCTTCTAGCTCTTAAAGAGTTGAGAAGAAGGCAAGCCTTGTGCCGTCGTCGCTCGCTCGGCTTCGGTCAAATGGTTGTTTGATTAATTTTTTGGACCAAATTTATTTGTTAATAGTAAAATATTAACATTATTAAATATCTGTTTTAATAACAGAATATTAATATTAAAACGAATATTAATATTAAATCCAATTCAGTTATTAATACAAGTGCATTCTCTCAAATTTTTCATATGTTGTTCTGAGTTCTCCTCCTTTTTTCTGCATACTTTTAACTTCTAAGAAAGCAACAGTAAGTTTAATGTGCTACCAAACTTTGTGTTCGCTGAAACACTAGGGTTTGAAGTACCACTACACCAGTGTGTAATTCGTTCTATCCTGGGAGAAAATAATCCATAACCTTGGGTACTAGGAGTGGATTAAATTTCTTAAGGAAACACTGTGAATTCAGTGGGCTCAGATTAACTTTTGTTTCATTTACATTTCTGTTTGTATATTATTTTATTTCCTCTAGAATTATTTTACAAATACATTAACAAGCTTAAGGAATTTAATTTATTTTCTGTATTTGTGTGATACTCACTGTTTCTGGAGAGTAAAACCGTTGTGATTTTCTACTCTATTGGAGATTAAAATCTACATGATTTTAACGTTTGTTTGTGTCATTCTATTACAGAAATGACGAATGACAACGGGAACTAGACTGTTCCTATGGTGACTGCCAATGCATCAACAAGCCGAACAACACCAGCATTGGCACCGGCGGAAAAACCCGGAAAATTTTTCGGGCTTAATTTCAAGCGGTGGCAGCAAAAGATGTTCTTCTACTTGACTACTTTAAGTCTGTAGAAGTTCATCAAGGAAGATGTTCTTGTTCTGCCCGATGAAACTCCAGAAACTGAACGCTTTCTCGTGATTGAGGCGTGGAAGCATTCTGATTTTTTGTGCAAGAATTATATTCTTAGCGGACTGAAGGACGATCTGTATAACATCTACAGTGGCATAGAGACGTCAAAAGAACTGTGGATTGCGCTTGAAAGGAAATACAAAACTGAAGATGTCGGGTTGAAGAAGTTTGCTGCCGCAAAGTTTTTGGATTACAAAATGGTAGATAACAAGTCTATTATTACCCAAGTCCAGGAATTGCAAGTGATTATTCATGATCTCCTTGCTGAAGGTATAAGTCGAACTAATTCTAATGTTGAAAGTAGTAATTTTAGTATTTTTACTAACAGAATTTTCATTGAAGGTCTTGTCATCAATGAAGCGTTCCAAGTAGCAGCTATGATTCAGAAGTTGCCTCCTTTGTGGAAGGACCTCAAAAAATACTTGAAACACAAATGCAAGGAGATGTCGCTTGAAGATCTCATTGTTCGGTTGAGAATCGAAGAGGACAATAAAGCTGATAAAAAGAGAGGCCGTGGAAACTCAACAATAATGGGAGCAAACATTGTTGAGGATACTTCTCAAAATAAGAGAAAGAGGAAGCAGTCTTCTGGACCAAAAAGCAACCCAAGCAAGAAGCGGTTCAATGGTAATTGCTAAAACTATGGGAAAGCTGGACACAAATCTACAGATTGTCATGCTCCAAAGAAAGATAAGAAGAAGGCTCAAGCAAACACGGTTGAAAAACACGAAGATGTTGATGACTTGTGTGCTATGCTTTCTGAATGTCACCTGGTGGGAAATCCTAAGAAGTGGTGGATTGATTCTTGAGCCACTCGCCATGTTTCTGCTGTTAGAGAAGATTTTGCTACATATGCTCCTGTTGGACCCGAAGAGACGCTTTCTACGGGAAATGCAGCAACGACCAATATTGAAGGATGTGGAAAGATATTTCTGAAAATGACTTCCGGCAAAGTGGTGACTTTTAGCAACATCCTTCATGTTCCTAGGATTAGGAAGAATTTAGTCTCTGTTGGACTTCTTGTTAAGAATGATTTTAAATGTGTTTTTGTATCTGATAAGGTTGTAATAAGTAAGAACGAAATTTTTGTAGGAAAAGGTTACCTCGCTGAGGGTCTTTTCAAGATGAATGTAATGGTTGTTGAGAATAATAATAAAATTTCAGCTTCGTCTTACTTACTTGAGTCAAATGAATTATGGCATATACGTTTGGTTCATGTCAATTATAAAACCTTGCGGAAAATGATTAATTTGGAAGTATTGCCTAAGTTTGAATGACACAAATCAAAATGTCAAATATGTGTGGAATCTAAGTATGTTAAATATCCTTTTAAGTCAGTTGAAAGGAATTCAAATCCTTTAGACTTAATTCACACAGATATTTGTGACATGAAGTCAATACCATCTCGCAGTGGAAAGAAGTATTTCATAACTTTTATTGACGACAATACTTGATATTGCTATGTTTACTTACTTAATAGTAAATATGAAGCAATAGACACATTCAAGAAATACAGAAATGAAGTTGAAATGCAGCTTAACAAGAAAATCAAAATGATAAGAAGTGATAGGGGTGGTGACTATGAATCTCCTTTTGAAGAAACATGTTTAGAATATGAAATTATTCATCAAACAACGTCCCTATACACGCCCCAATCCAATGGGACTGCGAAAAGAAAGAATCGTTCATTAAAAGAGATGATGAACGCATTGTTGATAAGTTCTGGTTTGCCACAGAACTTGTGGGGGGAAGCCGTTCTTACGGCTAACTGAATACTAAATCGAGTACCCTATAGCAAAAAATAATCCATTCCATATGAAAAATGGAAAGGAAGGAATCCCAACTTGAATTATTTTAAAGTGTGAGGGTATTTGACAAAAGTGCAAGTTCCTAAATCCAAAAAGGTAAAAATAAGACTGAAAACAGTTGATTGTGTTTTCATAGGATATGCGACCAATAGTAAAGCATATCGAGTTTTGGTTCATAAATCAGAAAAGTTTGACATTCATAATAATACAGTTATAGAATCAGATAATGTTGAGTTCCTTGAAAATATATATATCTGTATAAAAAGGAATGTGAGTCGACTGGTGAAGGATCTAAACGACCTCGGGAAGAAACAAAAAAGTACATTTAATTAGGAGGATCCAAGACGTAGTAAACGTCAAAGAAAGTCTACTTCATTTGGACCAGATTTTGTGACTTTCTTATTGGAGAATGAGCCTCAAATATTTAAAGAAGCTATGTTTTCTTCGGAATCATTATTTTGGAAAAAGGCAATCAATAGTGAAATAGAATCCATATTGAATAACCACACATAGGAATTGGTTGATCTTCCTCTTGGAAATAAACTGTTGTGTTCTAAATGGATCTTTAAGAGGAAAATGAAAGATGATGGAACTATTGATAAGTATAAGGCAAGACTTGTGGTCAAAGGGTATAGACAACGAGAATGTCTTGACTATTTTGATACATACTCTCCATTTACAAGAATTACGTCTGTACGAACGTTACTAGCGTTAGCTTCAGTTTATGGTCTTGAAATCCATCAAATGGATGTAAAGACGGCCTTCTTAAATGGAGAGTTGGAGGAAGAAATCTACATAGAACAAACTGAATAGTTTGTGTTTCCAGGTAAATAAAAGAAGATGTGTAGAGTAGTTAAGTCCCTTTACGGACTAAAATAAGCACCCAAACAATGGCATGCAAAATTTGACCAAACAATGTTGTTAAATGATTTTAAGATAAATGAATGTGATAAATGTGTGTACATTAAAAATGTTTCAAATCACATAGTTTTTTTTTCTTATATGTGGATGATATGCTGATAATGAGTAATGACACTGCCAACATAAATGCGACTAAGCGTATGCTAACTGGCAAGTTTGATATGAAGGACTTGGGAGTTGCTGATTTAATTATGGGAATTAAGATCCATAAGACTTCTCAAAGTCTAGCGTTGTCACAATCTCATTATATTAAGACAGTACTTGAAAAATTCAAGCACTTAGGGTTCAAAGTTGCAAAGACTCCAATTGACGTAAATCTTGGATTAGCAAAGAACAAAGGCCAAAGCATATCACAATTGGATTATGCTCATGTGTTGGGATGCTTAATGTACATCTGAATTGTACACGACTCGATATATCTTGTGTTATAAGTAAATTGAGTCGATACACGAGCAATCCAGGTCAATCTCATTGGATGGAAAAGAAACGAGTTTTGGGATATTTAGAACATACCCAGGACTTTGCTTTGCGCTGCAGTAAATATCCTATGGTGATTGAGGGATACTGTGATGCAAATTGGATCACCGGTTCAACTGATTCTAAGTCCACAAGTGGATATGTATTCACTATTGGTGGAGAAACAGTATCTTGGAAGTAATTCATACAAACTTGTATTTCCCACTCTATAATGGAGGCTGAGTTCATAGCCTTAGATAAAGCCGGTGAAGAAGTTGAATGGCTCCGGAATTTCTTGGAAGACATTCCATTTTTGCCCAAACCGTTGGCACCAATATGCATATATTGCGATATTCAACAGGAAATTGGAAGGGCTGGGAGCGTTATGTATAACAGTAAATCTCGTCATATACGACGAAGACATAAAACCGTTAGCCAATTACTCTCTAGAGGAATTAGCACGATTGACTATGTATGGTCAAGCGATAATGTGTCGGATCCACTTACAAAAGGCCTAACTAGAGAGGTAGTTGAGAAATCATCAAGGAGAATGAGACTCTGGCCGAGAACAAGTCATTGTGGCAGTGAATCTACCGAGAAGACTGAAGATCCAAAGATCTAGGTTCAAGGAGATCAAACAAAGTCACTAGTGACGGTTCAACATTGTCAACTAAAATTTTGGTCCATTCTCGTAATGAGACAATGTTCAGTACCAAGGATAAAACATTAAGGCTTTTTAATGATTTCTAAATTTGATACGGGGTATATCAAATAGTGTATCTACGGGATGACACGTTTAGGAATCACCTATATAAGTGTGAAGTGTTAGAAACTTCAAGGAGAATTTGTAAGGCCAGTTCTCTACGAACTTATGAAACCAGGCGGCGTCCATGGCTGAAATAAACTCAACAATGAGAACCAAAGACGGTTAAGGGTTGATTGCGTGACTTATGGTTGTCTAGGTATACACCAAAGTTTGACGGTTCAAAGATATCAAATCTACTGATTGACCGAGTATATCCGACATAAGTTCACTATGGAAAGTTCAAAAGGAAACCTACTTATCCAGGTGCAATTAATCCTTGCTTGCGAATCACACATTTTTTCATGCATATTTCCGTGATATAGCCATTCCCCATTCATGTAGGGGATTGTTAGGTTATTAAGCTTAATGTATCTTAAAAGTGGGTGAATGGAAAATGGAGGAAAAATAAAATATTTGAGTTTCATTTGATATTCCCTCCTTGACAAAGGGACGTTGTCCCATATTGGAAGAGGAAGAGGTTTTTAATGGGTATATATGCAATTGCTCTTCTTCTAGCTCGTAAAGAGTTGAGAAGAAGGCAAGCCTCGCGCCGTCGTCGTCGCTCGCTTGCTTCGCTTGGCTTCGGCTTCGGATTTGGATTCGGTTTCGATTTTCCCTTTTTCAGTTTTGTAACTGAAAAACTAACCTCCCTCTTGAATTCCCGGTTTATTATTAAGTAAATAGCCATTTATGTTATGTCATTTATGCTATGGCCGTTTTGCATAAACAACCATTCTGTAGAGTTGCACCTCTTCAGTTTTCAACCCAACATTGGCTATAAATACAAGTCCATTCTCTCAGATTTTCCATACAATTTTCTGAGTTCTCCTCCTTTCTTCTGCATGCTTTTAACTTCTAAGAAAGTAACAGTAAGTGTGATTTGCTACTGAACTTTGTGTTCGCTGAAACACTGGGGTTTGAAGTACTACTACACCAGTGTGTAATTCGTTCTATCTTGGGAGGAAATAACCCATAACCTTGGGTACTAGGAGGGGATTAAATTCCTTAAGAAAACACTATGCATTCAGTGGGCTCGGATTAACTTTTGTTTCTTTTACATTTCTGTTTGTATATTATTTTATTTTCTCCAAAATTATTTTACAAATACAGTATAGTAACAAATTGTTAGTCAAAATAAGAAAAACAAGAGAGAGGAGATTCAAAACGAGTAAAAAGTTGCGAATAAAGCTAATGGACTCACCGACTTCTTACCTTACGGCTTAGCTACTGCTCCCTTCGTCTCTAATTTTCTGTCATGTTGTTTTTAACACGCCCCTTATTAAAATATTAAATAGCAAAAGATCTTTAACTATGTTACCCTTGTCTTAAGATATAATATCTTTTCATGTAATACTTACTCATAATTAAGGTTGTTATAATCTTCAAGAACAAATTAGTATCAAGGGTAGAATAGGAAAAAATAAGTAAGTTACTCTTGAACTTCTAAAATGATAAATAATTTGGAATAATTATTTTTAGTAATCACGACATATAATTTACGACGAACAGAGTACTTTGGACGTTTTGGGCCTTTTTCAATTATATTCTTAAAATAAAACTAGTAGTAGTAAATAGTAAGTAATTTTAATTGTTAATCTTAGTCAAGTCTCATAATTCATAACAAGTTTAGACGCCCTCATGCTTTAATTGCGAGCAATAATCCTATTTGTTCTTAATTCCTCCACATGTAACAGTTTAAGTTTTCATTATACCAAAGGGAGATTTTATAAGTGGAAAAAAGAAACCTATCGCTCACCCGATGTGGCTCTCATCTTCAACAAGGACACGTGACAGAATGCTAATGAACCTTTTGTCATTTGAATTTTCTTCAAATAGGTTAGTGCACGTTTCACCCTTTCTGCTGATTCCCATAATAGATAGAAAAAAAAAGAAGAAAAAAGTTGTTAAACGTGGACTCAAAAGCTGGGTTTCAGGGGAGAAATTCAAAAATAGTTCGTTCAAAGTGATCATTTAAAAATAATCACAGTTTTAAAAGTAATCGAAATTTAATCATTTTTTATATAAGGATAATTTTGAACGATAACACTATTCAAAATATGAAAAATACTCCAACATAATATTCTGTAGTTCTAGTATAATATACCGGTCCAGGATAATATGCTGGAAATTCATACACAAGTGCTCCAATCTCTAGTATATTATGCTGGAATTTTCCGCGTGTTGGAGTTCCTACATAATATGCTGGAAGTTCAAACACAAGTTCGCCGATCGCCAGTATATTATGCTGGAACTTTTTGTGTGCAGCAAAATATTGACTATTTTTAATGACTTTGCAAACACTAATTATTTTTTAATAACCAATACTAAAATTAATTAAACCGTGTTATTTTTATGATTTTTAGTTATGGATCGGAAAAGGAAACTTCTAATGGGCTGACTCTTTTGCAAAAGAAGTGGGCTGTCAAGTCCCTTCCTTGTACTCCGCGCCCTTTTCAGCCCCTGCAACTCTTTTTTTTTTTAAAACAAACAAGCATAAGATTATATTATTTAAATAAATAGGTATATAGTAGAAGATTTTAGGGCATTGTTAGTGCCCATAAATGCCAAATACGAACACACAGAACTAGAAATATCCTTAAACATATTACAAACATCATTATTTTTCCATTCTCAATCTGGTAAATCTGTAAGAATAGAAACCACAATAACATAAACAATTGTGACCTCTAGACACTAGAAAGGTTATACATCTTGCATGGGAGTACCATTTCTTTACTGAAAGAAACCCCTTCAAGACAAAAAAAATCAAAATCCCAATACATTGGGATAAACCTCCCAAAGGAATAATCAAGCTAAATTGTGATGGTGCATTTTCGAGCAATAAAAAAAATGCAGGAATTGGGGGTGTTTTCCGCAACTGCAATGGAGACTGGATAGTAGGGTATCAAAAAACATGTAGAGCTCTCTCGCCAATTCATGCAGAATTGCGGGCCTTATTACAAGGCCTAAAAATCGCAAAGGATATGAATTTCCAAGACTTGAAAGTTGAAACAGACTGCACGGAAATAATCAAACCGATACAAGAAGAAAGCTATATCTTTCCTAATGTTATTTGTGAATGCATATGGTTAATGCACCAGCTGAAACTACCCCAACTGAGACATAACTCCAGGGAAGCAAATAAAGTGGCTCACTGACTTGCCAGTGAAGCTAGAATAAATCGCCTTTCTACAAAGTATTTTTTCCATGCCCTCCCACCCTCTTTTGTGAAAGAAGTAGTACATTGGTGCAATACGTAAACTTTTTGTTGGTCGTCTCTTTTTGTAATAGTCGTTAAGTAATTTCTTTTTTGTTTCTATTGCAACTAATAAATCTTTTCTATTTTTTTTTAGCAAACTTAAAATTTTATGAGAAAATATTGGACTACTATCACTTCCTTAGTCTTGAACTAACTTGTTTACCCGTAAAATGGTACAATTAAATTTATACGTGGTTTCTAGATAAGTGAATTAATTTGATCATGATATAAATAAATAATCGAAGAATTACGTAATACTTAACCTTAGGATATAGACGAAAAAGCAGAAGCAACAATTCCGGGTTTCCGGGAACAACAATAAAGAAATCAAGAAATAAGAAGATAAGAAGATAAGATTGGATTGAGCTTTGTATTGAATATAGTATACGTTTGTCAGAAAATTCGTATCCTTTATAATGACAACTAAGCTCACTATTTATAGTTATGAAGAAGGTCCTGGGGTCGTGTCGTTCTTTATGTCAATTATGAGGGACATTGATGAAGATGTAATGGTGAACATAAATGCCAAATTCCTTGTAACAGGTAACTGCTTTTAATACTATGAATATTCTCTATTAAATGCTACCGGAAGAAGAGTATTTATCATATCTTTAGTTGCATTTGGTCTTTAGCCATCCCCCTGTCTTGGGTTCCACGTGTCCCTTTATCGGATGGCCACGTGTCATAACATATTTTACCCTATACAGTTAGTCCCCCTGCTTGTCGGTGACATAAGTTTGTGTTACCGGGAAGTTGGTAAATATACTCTTTTGGCGGGAATTACTATAATACCCTCTAATGGTTTCTGACGGTTGATTATCCGCATGTCTCTTCGCATTTAATACCCTGAACACTGGTCGTCCCATGATTCAGCATAGCTTTTACCGATTATCGAGGTAATCACGGCCATGAATTTAGCCACCAAAACTTTTACTTATACATATCAGCTCCCTCCCTTATACTTCATAATTTTTTCAAGCTTCCTTTATTTAACTTGCATCTTGCTCTTCATCTTTTCTCTAATTCTCTTCAAATGGAAGACCTTCTCCTTCTTTCATTCAATGACTTCTTCCTTAAAATGTACCGTTTTTCCAAAAAGCAAGAAGAAGGCCGAGGACCTTACTCCTCCAATAGTGGGCTCCATCATCCCTAAAAGTCTTATTACCACAAAAGACTTCGAAGAGAAATTCCGTACTGCAACCTCTGGTGCATGGGTCGTTAGAAGATATCCTTCTTCCATACGTCCCTCGAGCATTCCTGTTGTAAAGGAAGACGACCGCTGCCATGACTTGGAAATTATTGCTCCTGATCTATCGGAGTGAGCCACCCTACTCAAGGAGGGTTTTACATATGTTTACATGTATGCCTTTCCTTTGGGTGCCTTCTCTTTGAGCGGAGAGCATGACTCCGTGATTGTGGAGTTCCGCCTCCGTTACCAAGTATGTTTAGCACAAGTAAGTCCTTGTGTGTGGAGGACGGTTGCTTGCCTTCGGCGCTTGTGCCAGGAAACCGGAGAGGAGCTAAACTTAGCTCATATGATGAATCTCTATTCTCCCAAAATTTTCAGCGGGGGAATGATAAACCTCTGCAAGCATGGCCACCATGCTTTGTTGTCTATTATGGATGATTACAATGGTCGTGGGTGGATGGAACGGTTCGTTGCAGTTGCCACCAACGACGTCATTCTGGAAATGGCTTCATCCTTTCCGGCCACTTGGAACCATACTCATAAGCTCTTTGTTTAGTATTTCCTTTTACTAAACACTATTCTATATCCGTATTGATCATCCATCCTTCGTTTGTTTCAGCAACTCGATGGATCCCACTGATGATTGAAGGTTTGGACAAGCGGGTACAAAATATTTTGGACGTTACGACGCCCGAGACGCGCTTGTGGATAGAACTTGCCCCTAAATACGGGAGGGAGGCCAAGAATCATGGTAACGCAAACTCATCTTGTTTCAATTTTTCATGTGAAGAACTTGATTGATCCTTTCTAACCTGTCTATGAAATTAGGTCTACCCACGGGCTCTGTTGTTGTTCCCGAAGAGGATGTCTTGGCTGATCCTGCTGATGCATCGAGGATGTTTTAGGAGGCGCTTACTCAAACAGGTGGCTTCGGGCCTACTTTAAGAGAAAATGTTTCTATACGAAGTCCCGACTGGAAGACAAACAACCAAAGAGACGCTCCTCTGTGGTTGGGGAAAGGCATAAGAGGGCGAGGACTGATGCCCCCGAGTAATCTCCGGTAGCGATGGTGACTGGACCTCATTCTGGGCCAGTCATAAACACCATGACGATCGTCGATGTCGATGATGAAGAAGCTAGTGATGAGGGAGTTTCTATACATAGAAGACGACGATCCTTATTAATTCAATAGGATGCTCAACC
The DNA here is from genome assembly GCA_005239525.1 of Nicotiana knightiana. NCBI lineage: Eukaryota > Viridiplantae > Streptophyta > Magnoliopsida > Solanales > Solanaceae > Nicotiana > Nicotiana knightiana. The sequence goes on along the minus strand of ML377591.1, from coordinate 35,321 downwards.
TGTTGAGAGAGTTACACCAACCGAGGACGATGCCTCAACACTTTGGGGAGAACTCCATTTGGTAGATAGTGCCAACTCCCGTTTTCAGGCCCCAATTGATGTGCCTGGTATTGCGGGGATGCATACCAAGCCCTTGCCGTCTTTGGTTGGCGAGCATCCAGCAACCAGCACTGTATTTGATGCACATGCTTCCCACTCTTCAATTCCATCACCTTGATCTCCATATTTACCAACACCGACGACTACTACATCACTTCCATCTTCATCCACTCTTCCACCAGCAATTGCTACATCACCTTCACCGGCCGCACCTGACCATGAAGAAGGTGTTCCTCTTCCCCAACCCTCAGTTCATGGGAATTTGGGGAAAAATTATGCTACCCCTTCTGAAGACCCACAAAGGAGGAGGAACGTTACTCATTTGGTCTCTACCGGATACAAGTTGCTATCCCATCTGGTGGAGCTTGCTAATTATCTGAAGCATTTGGCTTAAGAGAAAGACTGGAAAAAGATTTAGGCACTCTCGGGAGAGTGTTTGTTGAACAACGCTGCAATGATATGTTCCTTTTTTCCTTTATTACTTCTTTCATTTTTGGGTGTGATCATATCCTGAATTTCACCCTTCTTACTTTGTAGGCCAACTTTCTTGGTTCCGATGGTCTTCAGAGGTTGATTCGCTAAAAGGAAAATATTACCTCCGCAGGGGATCATCTTTTGGCATAGCAGGAGCAACATGTCGCTCGCCTTTTGAAACTGGAAGCCAAAGCCGCTGAGACTGTTGTATTGGAAGCTCGTTTGTGAAAAAGTGAGCAAGAAGTGGTAACCCTTAGCCAGGAAATTGGCCCGCTGAGGGTTAAATTTGATGAAGCCAAAGCCAAATGGGTTGAAGTCCATAACGCCGTTCATGTTGCAACCGAACGTGAGGTTGTCTCCGCTGAAAGAGTGATTAACTTAGTGGAATCCGTGAACACCAAAATTGAAGAGCTTGCTGCTTTGGGGGCGAAACACACCCAAATAGAAGAGAAGTATAGGAAAACTATCGAGCATAATAGGCTTTTTAGTTCGACTGTCCGCGACAATGATGTTAGCCTCAAATTTGCTAGGTCTGCCGGGGAAAACCTTTCTGCCGAGGTAACCCTACTCAAAGAAGAACTGAAGCGCCGAGAAACTTCCCTCGTTGTTGGGAAAACTTACTCCATGTACATCATGAGGATAAATCTTGTGTCATTGATTTTGATGCCGAAATTACTAAGGCCCGCGAGCTTGAGTTAGCAGGTAAAGTGGACTCCCAACGAGGTCTGATGCACCTGGTCCTTTTGGTTCAAAATTTTTGGGAACTGAAGAAGAATTTGAGGATGATGATGCTGAAGGCCAAACAAGTGAAAATGTTGATCCATCGGTAGGTCCGTCTACCTCTCCCGGGGGCGTGACACTTCTCTTCCTCCTGGTTCTGGAGATACTGCAGTTTAGCTTTTCATTTATTTTTGCAATTCTTGTGCCTGTGCCATTTTGACATGTTTTTGTAAATAAAAACATCTATTTTCACAAGTATTGTTTGAGTCTTTTTTTCATTAGAATATTCATGCAAGTCTTTAATTGTATTTTCTTTAAGAATTCTGCACAAACTTTTTTGCATCTTATTATGTGAAACTTTTGGCTGTATTCTCCGTGAACGTAATTTTGATTCCGGGAATAAATTCATTTGGAACCAATCCTTTAATGTGAGAGTTTTTATAAGAGAGGTCCCTCTTATGTTTACGGTGCTCTTGAAGAGGTCGTCTTCTGTTCATCACAACAGTAGAATTTGAAGTACTTGTTTAACTTTCAAATGACAAAGTTAATTCATCGTTCAGACAAGAAACAAGATAAAAACAAAAGTATTTCATTTATTCGTTCTATTTTCAAAAATACATAAACATTTTCTGTGCTGCAAAGAAGTTTCCATTACTTGTACAACTTGTTGCTACGGGGCTGGCCGCTCAATCCCCGATCCCGATGATGTAATTATATTTCTGGTTTTTCATTTCCGGGTCGATGTGGGTGTCATTGTTTCCGTATCCTCATATCATTCCTCCCAATGTTCGAATGAAAAGAGTGCGAATTGGAACACTGGAAGTCTTGTATCTTCGAAGATTCCAATAATGCATTGCTAGATAATCCTTGACTTGGTAGCACATTTTACTTCCCCGTAGGAACTTATTCTATCGAGAGAAGGACTATCTAACAACCCTCTAGTGGTTTGTGCTCATGAAAGATCGGGTAACCTTTGCTCAATAGCAAACTTAACTTCCTATGAGAATTTGTTATAGAGCAAAAAAATTACCTAACCATCCCCGAGTGAATCTTTGTTTGTGTACTTCCACCAGGATTATAGCTTTTGCACCGTACACGAGGGAAAAAGGGGTTTTCCCTGTGCTCGACTTGGCCATAGTTCGGTATGCCCATAGAACTCCGAGTAATTCCTCGGGACACTTTCCTTTAGCCGCTTCCAACCTTTTCTTGAGGTTTTGAATGATCAATTTGTTTGTCGACTCCGCTTGACCATTTGCGCTCGGATGAAAAGGTGAAATGTGATTCTTTATTTTTAAATCTTGGAGGAACTTTGTAATTTTTGTGCCGATAAAATGTGACCCATTGTCGCATGCTATTTCTTTTGATATTTTGAACCTTCAAATTATATTTTCCCACAGGAAATCCACCACTTCGCGTTCTCCGATTTTTTGATAAAGACCTGCTTCCACCTACTTAGAAAAATAGTCAGTCAGAATTTAAAAAAATCTTACTTTTCTGGAGCCGGTGGTAGTGGTCTGATGATGTCTATTCCCCATTTCATGAACAACCACGAAGATAAGACCGAATGAGGTTCCGGTTGATGCACCAGTGGAGCGTAGCGTTGACACTTATCACATTATCGCACGAAGTCCTTGGCGTCTTGTTCCATGCAGGGCTAGTAATATCTTGGTAACAGAAATAAAGGGATCGAAGTCCAGGACGGTAGTACAACTAATCAATAATGCCATTCCTCCAATCCCATACCAGATTAGTGAAATATACCTCGTAGTAACCATTTGTATCTAGGACTGAGTTCATCAGTTGTACTACCGTCTTGGACTTTGATCCCTTTATTTCTGTTGATGATCCTAGGTTTACCAATGTCCGTTGTCCACTCATCCCCTGGTATTCACACCACAAGTTGGGATATCTCTGGCTAGAATGAGATGTCATCAATTTTGGGAATCGTGCTTCTTTGATGTTTCTCATGGACAATACCAACTCTACTATACTGACGTTGAAGTTGTATTATGATAATATGGGTTAAGAAGGATCCCACGATCCTGCCACTTCTTTATCCTACAGTTATCGATTGTTCCGATCGTGATTAGTCCTCTTGTCAATGTTGAACCTGTCCGCTATCCAAAAACCACTGTTGTGGCCTTTTGGTTCGTTCTTAGGGAAAGAACCGGACCCTCGAAGTCTGCCTGTCCACGTCATAATCATCCTTTGATTATTCCCTATTCTTTTCTCATCCTTTGGTCTATGATGGAAAACCAACCTGATCATCTTCGATTCTTATTTTTTATACGTACCGATTGTGGACATCCACCCAGGTCCTTGCTTGAAACTCAAGTAGACTTTCCTTCAATTTACTGGAAGTGTCTGAACTCCTCGAATTCAAACCCTTGGTGAACACCTCAGCCGGCCCTTCATCCGGGATCAGTCGGGAGCAGCATTTTATCCTTCTAGAATCGGGTAACGAACTCTCGTAGCAGCTCAGAGTCTCCTTGCGCTATCCTAAATATGTTGGCCTTTCGGGCCTGTACTTTTTTTACCCTGGCATAAGACTTGATGAAATAATCCGCAAGCATTTCAAAGGAATCTATGCAATGCTCGGGTAACAGCGAATACCATGTCAAGGCTCCCTTCGTGAGTGTTTCTCCAAACTTCTTCAGCAACACAAATTCAATTTCGTGAGGATATAAGTCATTTCTCTTTATCTCGTTGTGTAGGTGGTAATATACTCTTGGGGGTCTAAAGTTCCGTCATACTTTGGCACTTCAGGAAGTTTTAACCGCGTCGGGATTAACTCCTGTGCCGCACTTGGCTTGTACGACAATTGAGTATACTTTTTCAAGTATATAACTTTCAGCACTGGTGGCATGCCCGGGATCTGGTCCATGAGGCGTTAACTTCCCTCATGAAGCGTAAAAGTTCATTCTTGAAAGGATCATTCTCGTTGTTGATGCCGGATCTGTTCCCCCTGCCCCATCGGAGCCAATTTCACCCTTGAGAGTGTTGTTGTCAATCCTCCGCGTCGTTTGATTTGTGGGAACCCCGGAGGAATCAGATCTCATCTGTTTGCATTATTTGAAGCTCTCAACAGCGCGTTTTCAACTTCGTCATAACTTTATCTTGTCACGTTAGGTGGCCTAGAATGTTTGCGTGTTGCTCTTGCAAGACCCTTACCGTGTCGACAACATGCTCCTCATCAACGTCATTGGGAGTGGTCCCCCAAACATGTTGAGGATACTGCCTTTCATGCACTGGTGTAGCGCCATTCGCCTCATTATGGGTGCCACTGATTGAGTCCTCGAAATGGGGCTGATCCTCTCGAATCTCGGGATTGTGCATGTTGTTAACAGAGTTATCTTCCATTTCTTATGATCTTTTCTAAGACAAAAACAATCAAAACACGTTAGTAAAAAAAGGCAAGGATCAATTACACGGCTATCCAGGCCCCACGGTGGCGACCAAACTGTTTACCCGTAAAATGGTATAGTTAAATTTATACGTGGTTTCTAGATAAGTGAATTGATTTGATCCTGAAATAAATAATTAATCAAAGAATTACGCAATACTTAGCCTTAGGATATAGACGAAACAGCAGAAGCAACAATTCTGGGTTTCCGGGCACAACAAAGAAATCAAGAAATAAGAAGATAAGATTGGATTTAGATTTGTATAGAATATAGTGTATGTTTGTCAGAAAATTTGTATCCTTTACAATGACAACTAATCTCACTATTTATATCTATGAATAAGGTCCTAGGGTCGTGCCCTTCTTTATTGTCAATTATGAGGGGCATTGATGAAGATGTAATGATGAACATAAATGCCAAATTCCTTGTAATGGGTAACTGCTCTTAATTCTATGAATATTCTCTATTAAATGCTACCGTGAGAAGAGTATTTATCACATCTTTATTAGCGTTATTCTTTCCGGGGACAAACGAAACAAATGCCTTCGTTATTTAGCCATCCCCCTGTCTTGGGTTCTACGTGTCCCTTTCTCGAACGACCACGTGTCATAACATATTTTACCCTATACATAAGCATATGTGTGTCACTCGATAACTCTTTCACGTTCTTGTACAACTTACTCACGATCTTGTTGTTAAGTCAGTCTAAAATACTACACTTATGATTGCTAAATGAATGTTAGCTAAGAAAGACAAGAGAACTTTGTCAAATGAAGCTTTTTACATTATAAGCAACTTCATTGATTTTCTTGATGAGTTACAAATGAATGACCCCCTTCATATACCCTTCTCCTAAGTGAATTGTTTCACAAGTCTTTAATATTTGCAAGATAAAGGTTTTCTCTAGAATTCTCTACAAAGATAGAAAAGTCCAAAGACTTCCTTAACAAACCTATAAAGATCTCGAGTCTTCCAATGGAAATGATAACATTTCTTTAGAACCTTCCCACAAGTGCTAGTCTTCTTCTTATGTAAGCATCCACATAGCAAAATTATATGACTGATGTTGCGCCCCCTTTTTTTCCTCGCGAAATATCGGGTTTATGACATTGGTTGGGACAACTCTTTCCTTTTGGGAAAGGGGTTTGCATATTTTGAAGAGTCGCCACCTAACGATTTTAACGGTGCGTTAGGGAACCTAAGGGGTTCAATTATAACTACGTTGCTAACCAGAGATTTGGGTAAGGGCTTGAAATTATCCTAAGGGGAAGGTGTTAGGCACCCCTCAGGATCCACAAGTGTGGTTCCCGACAAAATGGTTTCGTGAATTTGTACAAATAGAAAATAACAAGTAAAGGCTCAAATAAGAGGGGATTTAGGTTTTAAACATGTAGATATTTAGAAAAACAGTAAAGAAGATTAGCTTTTGAAAAAGGAATTAGGAGCAAGCATATAAAGGTGTCCTAGGTNCCCCGTGAAGGTAATTAAAGCGTGTGTTGGTCACGGACTCTATTGCGTGCTATTACCCGTCCCATCCTATCAGTCCTGGAGGAGGCCAAGACTACTATCCTAAAAGGAAGTACTAGGTTGATCCCTAGGTTTAAAGGACAAGATTCTAAGCGACAAACAACGACAATTAGGACTTCAGATAAGGGGAAAACAAATAAGAGCAGATACGAGGCCCAAGTATTCCTCCACAGATTATGCACATGATTAGCACGACTCAAACAAAAGTAAGGACTTATTAACTTCAAACCTAAGGCATGATATCTAGGTGAGAATGCAATAGTGAGGCAGCTTTATTACTGATTTTAGAGGATGAGTTTTATCAGTTTCTTACTGATTATAACCATTAATAGTCAAGCAGCAGGTATGAAGGAGTATGTTTCCAGTTTTAATAGATTTAACACCTAAGGCTTGCCTAAGCATATGACAATACTCAGTAATTACCCAGATTATTAAAGAAACTGTTACAATTTAGTTTGCCTAAACATGTTGTACTTAGGTGTTGCAAAATACAGAACTATTAAAAGTTGTTTGAAAACATGGTGAAACTATTTTTATGGCCTTTTTCATGCAATCAGTAGTTAAACTAGGTGTTGAATGAGGTCCTAAGACATGATATCTAATAGACACACATAGGGATGCAGAATGGGTGGTATGCAGAATTCCTAGGCAGGATTTCTAAATGCATAAAGTCACAGTATTTGAACATACTATGCAGCAAGTATGATGATGACTTGTTTATTAGCGCATTATTATCCTAAGCGTGATTCCTAGGTGTACCACAATATTACAGCGATATTAGAACTGGTTTACTTGAATAACAGGTTTATATTAACGTTTAATCCTAGAGCATGATTTCTATATGATAAACGATAATACCATAATAGGATGCTGAAACAGTAAACATGGACCTAAGGAACAGGATATCTAATGCATGATATTCTTGCATACAATCAACCCTAAGCATGAATTTCTAGTGCACACGTAAGAAATGTAAACCTAGAAGCATGATATCTGCCCTTTAACATGGATAACCTATATAACTACCCTCCCTTTTTCACTATCCATTCCCAAATATTTGTTTACAAATTATTACAGGCGGGGAATTATGAATTACATAACCAAAGAAGTTACTTCTATAGGGAGCCTTCAGTTAGGCCCAGATCTTCCAAACCTCAATGCTTTTGGTGTTTCATAGCCTTTCATAGTTCGGGTGTGTCAGAGTTCCCTAAGGACCTCAGGGGGATCCCGGGCAATGCTCACACCCAGACATAGACAAAATAGAGTAAGTGCAGTGTGGAGTGGCCAGCCTCTGTGTGTCAAAGTTCAGAGGGAGCTCAAGGGTCCCAAGGCAATGCTCACACAGAAGGGGCAGAACCTAGACTTCTAAGAGTATATGTGAGANTTTTGAGAAAGGGTAAGTAAGAAAACAGTTTTGAAGAGGGAAATAGAAGTTCAACATCACACAAAAGACCAGGGATGGTCCAACAATCACAGACAGGGGTAATGGGATTTGAGGGACAAATACAAAGCATGTGAGGCAAACATGTAACAGGCATACACACATATAGGCATACAATCAGAAACTCCTAAGGGTTAAGAGGATTAGGGGTACAGTAAAGTACTAGGTTAGATTAACACCCAAGCAACTAAGACCGTGATTAAACTAATGTACCAATCACAGGCATGGAGATTCACGTAAGAAGAAGGTGCTAAGTATACAGAAACATGCTGGTCAAATAAAGCCTAACTTAACATGCAAAGGGGAGTTCAGGATCCTAGATACATGTTGAATGATAAGTAAAGCAAATTAAAAACACACTGAATTACAATAGTGATAGAAACACGTTGGTTTGAGGACTGAAATCTAAATTAGAACATACCGGTGAAGTGAAGAAAGCAGTAACACAAACAGGAAGTAGGAGATGCACAATAGTTAGCCTTGTCTTGCAGCCGGCTAACTTAGAATAGTAGTAGCTAGCACAGAAGAGAGAGCAAAGAGTTTTTTTAATTGTGAGAGAGATATTTTTGAACAGATCAGTTCGTATGTGTGTTTGTCCTAAAGGGAGCATATATATAACAAATTGAAGGCTAGGTAAAATAAGGTAGGAGTCCAATTGTCCAGCAATCATAGGACTCGGAATCAATCAGTGCAATCAATCAATACAAGTACTCCCTTAATTAAGGGAGTTAACTTCAAACGGTAATAAACAGGTAACAAGTAAGGAAAGAGGTAAATGTCTAAATAAGTACAACATAGGTAATTAGGACTAGGTTCAGAAAATTTCAATTAGGGAAACAATGTCAAGAGACAGTAAATAGCGTAATTAACCACAAAATAGGGCCTGAAAATAATTCAAAGGTCTGAAATCAGCAAAGGGTATCAATCACAGGGGATCAGGGATCCGAAATTAGTGTTGATTAAAGGAAAGCCTCATGTATTTAAGGAAGTATTCAGAATCAGAATATCGTGTGAAAATCAGTATAGTACTACTCACAATCATTCAGGGATTCAAGCATGTTAAAAAGAATAGGCTGATTTAAGAGGGATAATCACACATTAGGCAAGAGGCAATATAATCAAAGGTTCGGTAGCACAACAAAGTAGGAATCACATAGAATCAGGGCTTTAGGTCTGTATATGGCATTATGAGCATGAATGCAGTAAACAGGTAATAGACAAAATCAGAATCACAACGGGTAGTCATGATATAGGCAAAAGATGAATATTCAGAAACCCTAATAAGTATGGTAGGGTAAAATCACATAAATAATCAAGGACTACTCATGGGAAATAGACACACATACAAATCTAAAGAACAACTCAATAGAAACAATACAGAATTAGAATAAAGGGTTAAAACTAAAGTTTTAACATAATAAATTGTGATTAAAAGCGATACTTAGCAAAACCGTTTAAGCATATGAGAAAAACACAAGTCAACACTTAAAATTTGAAGAAATCGTTTTCGAAGAACAGTTTTAGAAAATCCTAGTTGGAAGTGAAGAACCTTTTAGGAAAAAAATAGAAAACCTTTAAGGAAAACCTTATAATAACTTTTAACAAGCACATATCTAGGGTAGATCTAAAAGAATCGAAAGTTTCAAACATTAGGGTTTTACAGAAAACCTCAAAGAATATGAGAAAGACCTCGAACAGCACTGACTCGAGCCTCGGGGTTATAAACCCTACTCGGAATCAAGCTTTGGAGGCTTAAAGTAGACAGGAACACAATGGGTGTAAGTAGACAGGTTCTCACCCTTTGAGGGACTTAGGGATGACAACACCGGCATAAGAGAGCCATGAGAAGCAGGGGTGATGGAGGTTTCAGGGCCTCCGGCGAGGGGTGGCCGGAGAAGATGAAGAGAGCCATCGGAGCTGAAGAGACAGAAGTCTCTAGAATAGACTAGAGAGAGAGAGATGAGAGTAGAGAGATGTGAGTCGGTGAGAATGATAGGGGTTGGGGGGGGGTTTACTTTGAATTAATTAAGGAAATAGGAATCTGGGTCGTTGATCTAATTTGATCAACGACTCAGATTGGTTTGGGGTTGGGTCGGGTATGGAATTGGATCTGGGCTGGGTATTTAATCGGGCTGAAGGGTTGGGTATTGGGTTGGTTTAATCTGATGGGTTGGGTTTTAAAATAGGCTAGATTTTAAATAAAATGGGGCTATTAGTTAAATACCCATAAAATCAAATAAATAATTACTAAAATAGCCAATAATTATGTAAAAATGAAATTAATGCCACATAGATGAAAATTAAGGTAATTAGCTAATATTAAAACACAAAAATGACTGATTATCGAATTAAAATAGCATGAATGCGCAATTAGGCCATAGTTGCAAAATTTGTATAATTATAGTTAGCGACGCCTAATTGGTTAATTTGTGAAATAATTAAAACCTAATAAAATTAATATGATTAAAAATAATATATTTAGCTGGGAAACATTTTTAAATTATTTATAATATAATTTATGAATAATTATTGAATACAGAAATACTATATAAATAGAAAACCGAGTTGATAAAAATACGAAAAATTGTAGAAAAATACCACCCACATAAAAAAGGATTTTAAAAGTAATATGTAAGTTTGAAAATAATTTTGAGGAAAAATTGGGTATCAACAACTGATGACACCTATGTGACATGATAATGTACAGGTTCATGACATTCTCACCAACCAAATGTTGCGACGATCATAGCGCAATGTTATTGCATAAACTCTCAAATTTTTTCTTTAATTTGTCATAAGTCTTTGTATCTCTCCCATGTGGCCTCGTCTGGTGCTTGCACCTCCCAATGGACGAGGAACATGTTAGTGGTTTTTTGTCCATATTTTCACCTAGCTTAGTAGTTAATGATAGTCTCAATCTCCCGATGATATGAGGTAGTGATAGTCATAGCCGCGCGACTTGATTGGCCCCTACTCGGGTCTTCCTTGCCTTCGTGGTACGACTTAAGCATTGCTGGAAGATATAGTGGATCTCAAGATGTGATGGCAAGCCAAGCTTGTATGAGATCTTGCACCATAGCATGGATCCGAAATGGCTCCTCCTACTTGCTAATTAATTCTCATGCATGCACCATAGTGCCTTGAAATGTCTAAGGATAAACTTCACCATAATCATGTCTCCAACTCTATAGACCATGGGACACCGCTTATGGTCAGCATACTTTTTCATCCGCTTAGCTGCTTTGCTCAGGACTTAGCAGTGTCAAGGTGCTTCTCCCTAACCTTTGGCCATATGATAATCCCCAAACTCTATCCCTCGAATGGGTTTTCCACTGTGAATCAAGACTTGACTGTTTACCGCGAAAATGGTCATTACAATTATATTTGATTTTATGGTTCTAAAAATATGTGATCTATTTTAATACTAGTTTTTTAGGCAATAGATGCTAAGTGAGAGGTAAGAAAAATGATATAAGAGCAAAGGACAATGTAATTGTGCAAACCGAGCAGTTATGGGACGGGGTCTCGAGTTGGTAAAAAATAGGGCCTCGAGGTCGAGCTAGAATGGTTGACAGAGGGCGGTCAATGAAGATATAACAGTATTGAGGGCCTCGAAGACAACCTATTTATGATCAATAATGAGCAATAAGTGAAGAACAATCAATGAACACAATAAATAGAAGGCAATAAATCAACGGAACAATTGTAGAGAATGTTCTTGTTCTAGTATTGAATATCCTCCCCCTACAAAATGACAAAGGTCCCCTTTATATAGGAGGGGGAATCTCAACATAGTACATGTGTAATTATTACAAAGAAATGCATCTGGTACAACTATTTAATGTCATGGTACGGACTTGTACTATTCTTGCAGACTTGGTTAGACTTAACCACGTGCCTCTTGGAAATTTCCCGCTTTTCTATGATGACCATCGATTTATATCGCCTCGAGGTCGAGCATGGAGAATCCCCGACATGCTTCCTCGATGCCAAAACTCGAACTACTTCGAGCCTTCTGAAGACGGGCTATGGATTGACATAATGATCATAAAATTAGGCTCTCCGATTTTAGCCGTATACAGATACTCCTCGCGTTTCTTAAAATGAAGTGATAAGAAACGGTCTTGAATTCTTGCCTCTTCGATATCCCTATTATGACGTCAGCCTTGTCAGAGCATTAAATGACATGACATAAAGGCTGCGCAGAGGTTGTTGTCAGCACGATTCTCGAGAAGCCCATGAACCTTTATTGGTTCGACCTTTCCGCTTCAAACATGCACAAATGGCTTCTATAAATACTTCAATCGTTTGCCTTTCACAATTTTACAACATCTTCAAGTCTTCAAAATTTTGCTAACTATTTTCTACTTTCATCCTCTTTATGCGCTTGCTTCTTCATCTTTTTTCTTTGAAGCTCAGTTACAATTATGGAAAAAACCTCCAAAACGGTACCTCAAAAAGAGGGAGCCACTTATTCATCACGCCTGTCTAAGGGCAAATAAAAAAATCCTCCTAGCATCAAGCAGTGCATTCCTGGTCCCTTTGACACCATCTCCGATTTTACCATCGAGAAACCCCCTTCTACACCGGGCCGATGCGAGCCCATGTCTCGGTACATAAGTGTAAATACCGATACAAAGTGGGTAAAGATAGACTGTCGTTGAGGGGAGGCGGCGCAAGTAGAAATCCCCACAGCTAAGGAAATCATAGTCACACACAAAGCTGGCTTTCTCAGCGTATATACATACCCTTTCACTTTAGGCCCCGTAGATTTCTCGACTTCTGTCGTCAATACCGAGTGACACTCGGTCAGAATTATCCCTTTTATGAAGGATTGTATATATGATTCGATATATCTCCAACATGGTCGAGGGAATGACTTTCACCCTCGGCCAATTGATCAGATTGTATAGCCCTCGTTTCTTCCGAGGGGGTTTAATCAAGCTACACCGTCGATCTGCCAATGCGTTCTTTTCCTACATCAACGAGGATAAAGACCGGGGATGGATGAGCCGATTTGTTAGAGTTAGAACCTCGGACATCATCCCCGCTGATAGAATGCAGTTCCCAGAGGAATGGAACATGAAGCGTAAGTATCCCCATATCGAGTATGTTTTACCACCTTTTTTATTCTTCCGATCTGACCTCCTTCTCTTTTGATTGATTTTCTTCTAATTGTGTAGCCACCGTTTGGTTCCCCGGCACGGTCCAGGACCTTCCGTGATAGATCAAACTTTTGGACTCCGCTTTTCCATACGAGAAGCGCGTCTGGCGCGATTTGGCTAAAACGCGGCGGCAGGCCAAGAACCACGGTAGGCTCTCATTGTTGTCATTTCCTCATTCTTTGTAAGTATTCTCTATGGTGGTGATTTTGATACATCATGCATGTTCGGGCCTTGGGGAAGGCGTGTCGATGAGACCGCCTCCTCCTAGTGAGGAAGAGGCTTCGAAAACCGCCAAGGATAAGAAAAGGAAGAAGGAGACACCGGCGGAGTCTCAAAAATCCAAGAACGCAAAGTCTTAGAAGCCCAAGACCGATGCTACGGTCCTAACCTCGATGGCCGCTGAGAGCCTGTGTGCCGAGGAAGAAGGTGACGATACCTGCCCTTTGGTATAAAGGGTAAAACTAAGCATTGATGCTTCGAGATTTACTGGGCGGACGTCTGCTGAGTCAGAGGCGGCCGATGCGGACCCGCCTCGTGCTGAGGAGACCCTCGAGGAGGTTTCGGGTGCAGTCCCCAAGACGCTCGTCGGACATGGAACATTCCGCGTCGGTGAGTTCGAAAGGCCCGTTTCTAAAAATATTCGGGGCGAGAGGAAGCCCTGATGGAAGTTGATGCTACAGGAGGATTTCAATCGGGCCCGTCATTTTCTCCAGGGGAGATACGAGATGCCCAAGAAAGGAATTCCCCCGGTTTGGGGACCTCTCAGGGAGAGGATGATACATTCAGACATTACTTTGAATGCATTGAGGAGGAGACCGATATCAATGCCCCCGTCGCTCTTGAGGAGGCCGAGAGGCTTCAAAAGAAGGTGATCTTCTTGATATAATATTCTATGCTTCAAAATTTTTACTCTTGCTTTTCTAACTTTCTTCCTTTGTGTTGTAGGTCAAGAGGCTGTATGAAAAAGCCTTCTCTAAGCTGCAAGATGAGTTGAATCATCGTGAAGAGGAGCTCGAGAAGCTTATATCGGAGTCAAATGAGTTGAAGGCTCTATGCGCCCGAAAAGAGGAGGAGTTGATCAACCTCCGGGCAAGCTCGGAGAGAGCACTCCAAGAGAGGGTCGACTTCATCGAGCAGGTACTCTAGTACCCATAATCTGATCTTTTATTGTCATACTTGGTGCTAATTAGCTTATCTTCTGCATCTTTCAGATTAGGCAAAAGGATGCCCTGGTGGGGCAGCTCCGTGAGGATGTTGTGGCCAAGGACGCTGAAATCCTCGAGCTAGCGCGACTGAATGATGTCATGGCTTCGGAGAGGGACATACTTTAGGAAAAGCTATCCTCGATTCAGGGCGTTCTTCGAGGTTCTCAGGAGGAGGCTGCTGCATTATCTGCGGCCAAGTCTGAGACTGGTGAGTTTGTTTCTTCATACAAAAGGGATGTTGCCGCCACAAATGATCGGGCCAGGGAGATATCCGAGAAGGCCGAGCTAAAACTGGCTCGGGCAGTTTCTCATGCTCGCTTGCAAGCCAGGAGGCAAGCCTTCGAGGAAGCGAGTGATAAAGTTGTCGATCTCTCTACCGAGATTGAAGAAGCCAGGGCCTTGGAGGAAGAATCGGCAATTTCAACTACTTCAAATGAGGGCACTGGAAGTGACTTGGGCAGTAGTGAAGGCGAAGAGTAGATTTACCTACTATTTTGCTTTTTTCTTTTTTGTACATGGGATCCTCGGGGGAGTTTTGTAAAATACCCTTGTAAATACATTTTTTTGGAATGAAAAAGATCTCTTCATTTCATATCTTTCAAACTTTTCTCTGCAATGCTTATGCAAAAGTCAACCTTCAAGCTTCAAATTTAGCTCTTTGGAGCCCGTACTTGCAGTAATAGAGATCCTCGAGATCGGACACCTTCTCGAGGCTAGGTCGGTATGGGGTTTTTGATCCCTCGAACGCTGTATGACAATGTCATTCATATGACATGACCGTGAAGTGATCGAGGTGGCCCCGTCGATACACTTCTCCAAAAATTATAATAACTTTGTCAGAATTAATTGGTCCTCAAAGTAGATGAATAGTCTCTGTTTGTTCTATATATACGCTCGCTTCTTCTTCAGTTTAGGTCTTGCAGCTTGCAAAACTGGTTTTCTCTTTAATGTTCTATTCCCTTTCTCAGCTTGCGAAACTGCTTAAGCTTTCTTCCTCTTTACCTTTATTCAAATAGTTATGGCTGCCGTGCCCAAATCCGTTCACCAAGAAGAGGGAAACCCTACTTCTGCTTCTTGCTCGGCCAGTGGTACGTTGCCGGCGTATAGCGAGTTAACCTCGAGTTGTTTTGCTTTGTAGAAAGACTTTGCACTAGAGAAACCCTTCGAGGCTCCGGGCCATCGAGAGCATGCGTCGAGTTTTATTCGATCGATAGAGGAGAATCACCTCGAGGCCGTGAGGAGAGATTGCGGATGGGGAGAAAATGTGATGCTGCAGATACCTTCCCAAGAAGAGAATATTATGGCCTACGTAGAGGGGTTCCTGAACGTGTACACGTACCCATTTACATTGGGCCCCCTCGACCACCTTGTGCTCGAATTCTGCAAAAGTTATCGAGTCACTCTGTCTCAGATTCATCCGTCTTTCTGGCGGATAGTGTTGATGATAAGGTACTTCACTGAAAAGACTGAGATCGAGTTTACCCTTAGCCACCTTATAAGATTATATCGGCCTCAGCATTGTCGAGGCCTGATTGCGTTATGATGCCGATCCACCAAGCCTTTTATTGCCAGTGATGAGGACCGAAACCGAGGATGGATGAGTCGGTTTTTACTTTTTCCGAGTGAGGACCGTCGACATCATTCCTGCAGAGTTCCTGCCGTTCCCCGAAAAATGGAACTTCAAACGTAAGTATTATGCCTCACCTTAGTGCCCTTCTTCGTCCTATGATGAACACAAGTGGCGGGATCTGTCGAAGGGCATATGGGAAGCAAGGAACCACGGTATGTGCCATGTGATTGCCTTTCGAGGGATGCTTTTCTTTATGTGTATTAACTTCGTCGCTGCAGGTGTTGGTGGATTCTCCGAGGTGAGATCGTGCCCCTTAGAGGAGGGGGAAGGACCGTCGGCTTCGAAGTCGAAGGAGGATAATGAGCGGAAAAGGTCCTCGATGGATGAGGACATTCTCCATGAGGTGGGGCCTGCCTGGAGACACAAAGGAGACGCCGTCACTGAAGAGGACCTTATATACGTTGTTTCTTCTGTGGACATCAACTCTCCTCGGGAGGATGGTTCTCCATCTATGGCTCGAACCAGGGGCCCTCCCGAGGTTGCTGATCCTCTAGGCCTGAGACCTCTAGCCTCGAGGGAGAGGTTCCACGAGAGGGAAGGAGCAAGAGTCTTTAACCACCGTTTGCTTCCCCCCTCGAAGTAACTTCGAGGGAAGCTCGGGGCTAGGGTCCGCCTAAATAAAGTGGGGTCTCGAGCGATCATATCCCCATCGAGAGTGGTTCTACTGGGGCCGATAGGACCAGGCCAGTAGACGCACACTCAACTTTTGAGGAGGCTCAACGGCTCTGTTCCATGGTGAGTTTTAGTTGACTTTGTTGGCTTTTCAGCTTTGTATTTTCATCTTTTTGAACTAAACCTTCTTTTTCATAGGCCTTTGACAAGCTCAAGTTCGAGCTGCTCCATTGTGAGACCAAGTTACGGGAAGCTTTGGGCAAGGATAAATCTCCCAGGCTTCTTTGCAATAAGAAGACAAGAGAGTTGATATACCTTCGATCTGAGATGAATCGGAGTCGAGACTATGAAGGCAATCTCAAGCAACAAGTAACCCTCTTCTTGAGGGAGCAAATGCTTCCTTTCCCGTCTTCGTGAACTAGTGTTTCGGTGCTTCAGTTGCAGAGAAAAATGGAAGCGTTGGAACGCCTTTGGGGCAAAGTCGGACATGTCAATTCACAATTCAATGCGTTGATGGTGCAGATAGGTGTTCATGCTGCGGCCCAAAGGAATGCTTTGGCCAAGGTTTCTGCCCTCGAGGTACAACTTTGCAATGTTCGGGAAAGTAGCTCGATTTAGACAAGCAGGATTGCCAAGCTCGAGATTGATCTTTTGAAGATGAAGGTCGAGGTCATGGATACCCCAGATGAAGCTGAAGAAGTTCGAGCAAAGGCCGATAAGAAAGTGGCCGTTTATTTAAAAGATGTTGCTGATGCTCGGGCTGAGTTGAGGGGAGCCTTTGACAGAGAGAGGAGGGACAATGAATATGCCCGACGCAGATTTCGGAGGGAGACCCTCGAAGAGATTCATGCTAGGGGCTTTGATCTCTTGGAAGAGATAAAGCAGGCCAAGGCGGATGAGATCGATGCCAAGTTTTTCCTTTCTTCTGGTGTCGATGCTGATATTTGAAGGCCGCCGAGGGAGTTGTTCCGAGGGGCCGTCGAGGGAGCTGGTCCCTAGAGTAGACTAGGTTTTTCTTTCTTGTCCTTTGTAAAAACTCCTGTGGGAGTATTGTAAATGTATACTTGTAATAATACATACACACACACACACACACACACATATATATATATATATAAAATCCTTTGGTATTTCTGATTTGCTTGTGTCTGTTTTTCTTTTTGTTTTGAATTTCGATGCTTGTCAATTTTGACCCAATGAATTGGAGCTCAAAATGAAACCCTTGGGATTATAAATTGGCCCTGAGGCTTTTTAGGCTGGCCCGTGGGCTCTTACGCATTGGCCCTTAGGCGCTTAACCGTTTAGGGCTCAGCCCTCGAGTTGGGTTTCGACACGAGCTCATCGACCCTTAGGTTTTTTAAATTGGCCCTGAGGCTCTTTAGGCTGGCGCTTAGGCTCTTACGCATTTGGTCGGTACGACCTTTGATATGGTTGGCACGTAGGCTCTTACGCATTAGGTCGGTACGACCTTTACTATGGCTGGCGCTTAGGCTCTTACGCATTGGGTCGGTACAACCTTTAACAAGTTTTTTTTGAAGTATTTTTGAAGTAATTGGAGGCCTGTGATTTCATGGCGGAGGTCGGACGTCTCCGAGTCACTTTAGTTTGGCCGGAGCCTTATAACCGTAGTCATTGATTATGGTTGTAGCCTTTTAGTCCCCGAGTGAGATAGCCTCGGCGTCTATATCGAGGGTATGCCTTTTTAGGGGTCTTACAAGTTCGAATATATAGCCTTGAATTTGATATCGGGATTATGCCTTTTTAAGGTCTTACAAATTTGTACATGCCTTGCTTGAGGTCTTACAGATTTAATATTGCCTCATGGAGGTCTTACAATTCATGCCTTGCTTGAGGTCTTACAATTTTGATATTGCCTCATGGAGGGCTTACATTGGTTCCTCATGGAGGGCTTATGAGCTCGAAATTGCCGGCCCTGAGGTCTTATGGCTTCGAGTTTTTGATGACTCGACGGGGTGATTGTCGATGACAGTCCCTGGGATATTGAAAGTTTTTGGCTTTGGAGCCATTCCTTGTGAAAATAGCAAACTTTTTGGTGTTGCCTAATTGGGGTATTTTATTGTTGATATTTCCTCATGGAGGGCTTACATTGGTGCCTCATGGAGGGCTTATGAATTTGAACATGCCTTGTTGAGGTCTTACAGACTTGACGTTGCCTCGTTGAGGGCTTACAAGTTTGAGCATGCCTCGTTGAGGTCTTACAGATGAGATATTGCCTCGTTGAGGTCTTATGAGCTCGAAGTTTCCAGCCTTGAGGTCTTACGGCTTCGAGTTTTCGGTGTCAGTCCCCGAGTGTTCGGGAAATTTCTGGCCCTGGGGCCGCTTCTTGTGAAAATAGAAAACTTCTTTGACGCGTGAAGTGTTTTGATGATAAAAGATTCTCCTTCGATTACTTGGTACAAGTATACATGTTTTCACCATCAAGGGTTCGATTATTCTACGTGGACACGGTTCATTTGACCGTTTGGTCTTATACATCGTTATCCTGTCGAGACCCTCTTTGGCATATTTTAATTTCTTCGAGGAGGTGATCTCCCAGGGGATGCCCCTCAGTATTTGAGTTTGATCGAAGAGAAGCCTTGAATACTTGGTGAGTTCTCCTTAGGTAGCATATTGATGTAGCCTCATTAAAAACCTCATTCGTAAAACCCATTTGGGATAAAATCCGACATGAGGGAAAAAGATCAACACATGCTTTAAAACCTAAGGCCTTCGAGCTGGAGGGTGCTTCGATTCCTTTCAATCGAACACATGCACATAGATTAGTGTAGAATATGAAGGAAAGAGGGAGAGAATTGTACCTTAACTATGGTGGCGTTCAAGTCTCGATATGCTTCAGTTACCGTTCCGAGGACGAGGCACGGTCCTTTATTCGTTCATCCGAGGATGTAGTTTGTGATTGCTACTCGGCTGTTTGCTTGTTCTTTGGATCCTTCGATGTAGAAAGTGTCGGTGTCGGTGCCACATCGTGCACTGTGAACATTTCTTTTGTTGTGTGCTGCTCTCCGTACACTGTTTTTACTCCATCCTTCGTAGGAAACTTCATCATTTGATGAAGGGTTGACGGAACCGACCTCATACTGTGAATCCATGGCCTTCCAAGAAAAACATTGTATCTCATGTCACCTTCGATGACATGAAACTTCATATCTTGAATTGTACCGGCCACTTTGACTGGGAGGATGATTTCCCCTTTCGTTGTCTCGCTCGCCATGTTGAATCCGTTGGGACACGAGAGGCGGGCATGTTCTGGTCGAGCAATCCGAGATTCTCTACCACCCTCGACCTAATTATATTGGCCGAGCTACCTAGATCCACGAGCACACGTTTAACCTAAAATTTATTCAAAAGAAAAGAAATTACCAGTGCGTCATTATGAGGTTGAGACAAGGTCAGGATGTCCTCTTCGCTGAATGAAAGAGCATCTTCAAGTATGTAGGTCTGAGTTCGCTTTTCCCTGGTGATGAATACTTTTGTTCGCTTGAAAATGGGTCCATAAGGAACGTAGAATCCTTTAATAATCATGTGGATGACGTGTTGCGGTTCTTCTGTTTCATTTTTCCTGTTCGCCTCTCTTTCCCGAAATTGGTTTTTAGCTCGGTCGCTGAGGAACTCTCGAAGGTGCCCTTTGCTAATCAGTCGGGCTACCTCTTCTTGAAGCTGTCCGCAATCATCGGTCCTATGACCTTGGGTGACATGATATTCTCATATCAAGTTAGGGTTCCTTTGCGAAGGATCTGATAGTACGGGTCTTGGCCACCTTGTTTCTTTAATTTTACCTATGGACGATACGATGTCTGAAACATCAATGTTAAAGTTGTACTCAGATAGCCAGGGTGCCTTTACCGGCCCTGTGTGCCTGTCGAACCCTGCTTTGTTCACGAGTCTCCGAGGATTCTGGTCTCGATCTTTCCTTTGATCACTTCGAGGTATGTTGCGCCTCAGGATATTTTTCCGACTTTCTATATATGGTTGATACCTTTATTTTCTTAGCCTCGGCTCTCTTTCTAGAAGCCTCGATTCCTTTGCTAAGAGCCTGCTGGGATACACCGAGCCCGAGGGGGCTTCCAATTGGTCATCCTCGACTCTGATCTTTGATTGATACCTGTTGTGCACATCCGCACAAACTACGGAGGGAAACTCTATTAAGTTTTGCTTTAACTACTTTGAAGCTATCGAGCTTCGTTCATTCAATCCCTGAGCGAAGGCTTGCACTGCCCAATCATCGGAGACCAGTGGTAATTCCATCTGTTCCAATTGGAAGCGGGATACGAACATCCTTAACATCTCATTCTCTCTTTGTTTGATTTTGAAGACGTCAGATTTCCTCGTAGTGACCTTGATGGCACCAGCACGCGCCTTCACAAAAGAGTCTTCCATCATGGCAAACGAATCTATCGAGTTCGGGGACAGGTTATGATACCAAATCATGGCCCATTTGGACAGCGTTTACCCTAATTTTTTCAACAAGACGGATTCAATCTCGTCATCTTTTAGGTCGTTCCCTTTCACAGCACAAGTGTAAGCAGTAATGTGCTCATTGGGGTCCGAGGTCCCGTTGTACTTCGGGAGATCAAGCATTCTGAATTTCTTCGGGATAGGCTTCGGGGCCGCACTTGATGGGAATGTCTTTTGCACGAATTTTTTTGAATCTACACCCTTCAGAATCGGGGGTGTGCCCGGGATCTGATCGACCCTCGAGTTATAGGTCTCTACCTTTTTGTCGTTAGCTTCTATCTTCTTTTTGCCTGATTCAATCCTCTTTGTGAGGTCCTCGAGCATGTTCATAATAGCGGGGTCGGCTGCTGACCCGTTATTGCTCGACCTTTCTAGTACCTGTTCGACTCGAGGAGCCGTTTCTGGTGGTGTTGTACTTGGAGTTCTTTGATGGCTTTGTAGCTGAGCAATAGCCACTTGTTATGCTTGCAACGTCTCAAAAATGACATGAAGGCTAACTTCTCTTTCCTTTTGAGCAGGGGCTCTCTGTGTTTCATGCTGGTCTCCTTCGCGTACACTTCCGTCTGTATGAGAGCTTACATCGAGATGTTGAGCGTTGCGTGAGCCTTCATCAACGGGGATTTGCACTAGTGCCCCTTCAGGGTTCTGTGGTGGTACACCGGCGCCTGAAGAAGCTGCGTCGTTCTCTCCATGATTAGGACCGTTGTTTTCATGTGCATTCACTGAGTTAGACATTTTCTGACCTGAAATTGAAGATTCTTGGACAAGAAAACGTGTAAAGAATAACTTATGTTTTTAGAAAACCAACACTAAAACAATCACTATTAATTTTAGCCCCACGGTGGGCGCCACACTGTTTACCGCGAAAATGGTAATTACAATTATATTTGGTTTTGTGGTTCAAAAAATATGTGATCTACTTTAATACTAGTTGTTTAGGCAATAGATGCTAAGTGAGAGGTAAGAAAAATGAGATAAGAGCAAAGGACAATGGAATTGTGCAAACCAAGCAGTTATGAGACGGGGTCTCGAGCTGGTCGAAAACAGGGCCTTGAGGTCGAGTTCGAATGCTTGACAGAGGGCAGTCAATGAAGATATAACAATATTGAGGGCCTCGAAGACGGCCTCTCTATGATCAATAATGAGCAATAAGTGAAGAAAAATCAATGAACACAATACATAGAAGACAATAAATCAACGGAACAATTGTAGATAATGTTTGAGTTAGAGAGCAGAGAATGTTCTTGTTTTAGTATTGAATATCCCCCTACAAAATGACAAAGGTCCCCTTTATATAGGATGAGGAATCCCAACATAGTACATGTGTAATTATTACAAAGAAATGCAGCTGGTACAACTATTTAATGTCACGGTACGGACTTGTAGTATTCTTGCAGACTTGATCAGCCTTAACCACGTGCCTCTTGGGAATTTCCCGCTTTTCCATGATGGCCATCGATTTATACCGCCTCGAGGTCGAACGTGAAAAATCCTCGACATGCTTCCTCGATGTCAAAACTCGAACTTGCTTCGAGCTTTCTGAAGACGGGTTATGGAGTACCATAATGATCATAAAATTGAGCTCTCTGATTTTAAGTGTATACAATTTTCTTGTGGATAGGGTTCATTTCGTAAGAAGCAGAGGAATTTTGTTCCTCAAGTTCTCTTCTTTGTACTCATGCTTTATCTCCTTTCAACTAGTGCAATCCTGAGCCTCATGCCAAGCATGCTTAGGCCGGAAATCCAACAGAGTCACCTCTTCGTTCGCCATTATTATTTGCTGTATGAAAAGCAAGTGAGAAGAAGAATAAGAATTTTTAGAATTGATAATACTGATTGCTAGTGTGCCCTTCCTATTTATAGAACTTGGATGCCTTCATTTTTCAAGCTTTTGCGAACGAGTAGTGTTGGGGTCAGGTGTTTACACAGTTACTTTTTGTTTAAGTTTTTTAATCCCTTAAAATCGGTAATCTTCGAGATTTTTTTGTTTGGCCTTAACTAGAGGTCATCGTATTCGTCACGTGGTTTATAGTAGAGTTTCAAGCACCACGGGCCCCACATTATTGTGTTCCAAACTTCCAATTGCTTTCGAAATTTTCACCAATTTAAGAAATCTTCTGCCCCCGCCCCCCCTCCACCCCCTCCAACAACACACACACACCAACCCCAAAATTTTTGTAGTTTTTTTAATTACTTCCTGAGTCTCAATTTAACCGAGATTATAAAAATTCAAAATTTATAATTTAGAATCAGCCATTAATATTTATAAGGTTATAAATTATATCATTAAATATAAAATAAATAATTTAAAACTAAATTAATACAAATATAACAACAACATACCCAGTATTATCCTACATTATAGGATCTTGAGAGGATAGTGTGTACGCAGACCTTACCTCTACCTTTTGAGGATAGAGAGATTGTTTCCAATAGACCCTTGACTCAGGAAAGTATAAGCACCAGATTAATGAAAATATAGATAAGAAGGGACAATACCAAAAAGGCATATAAAAGCAGAATAAAAACAACAAGATATTAATGTGATCAACAATGAAAAAGAACAACGGTTAGTCATAAAAATCTACTATCAACAAAAAGCGAGACTGTGTGCCAATACTATTGTTATGAACACTCTAGACTATCTACTTTACTACCCTAATCCTCGACCTCCATACCTTCCTATTAAGGGTCATGTCCTTAGTCAGCTGAAGTTGCGTCATGTCTTGCCTTCACACCTCTTCTTTGGCCTACTTTTACCTCTCTGGAGGCCCTCCACTATCAACCTCTCACATCTCCTCACCGAGACGTCTGTGCTCCTCCACCTCACATGACCAAACCATCTAAGCCACGCATTCCGCATCTTGTCCTCAATAGGGGCTACAGTCACCTCGTCGCGAATAACCTCATTTCAGATCCTATATAACTTGGTGTGCCCGCACCATCCATCTCAACATCCCCATATATACTATCTTCATATTCTAGACATGAACGATCTTGGTTGGCCAACACTCAGCCTCATACAACATCTTTGGTCTGGCCACCACTCCGTATAACTTACCCTTAAGTTTCGATGGTATCTTGTCTCACAAAACACGGAAGCGAGTCTCCATTTCATCCATCCCGCCCCAATACAGTGTGTGACATCTTCATCAATCTCCCCATCTCTCTGAATAATACACCCAAGATACTTAAAATAAAATTATTTTTAATTATATAAAAATAAATTATTCTTTCCGGACAAACAAAAAAGAAAAAAAATATCACATAAATTGTGACAGATGCAGTAGTATTAATAATTTGATCAAAATTTGAAATTAAAGTTGTAATATGATCAACACAAAGATATTTTAATTTTTAAAATTGGACTTTCCTGATATCAAAATGAAAAAAAAAATTGAAATGTTAGTCAAGCTTCATGTAATTTGATTCTTATAAAGATAAAAAGATTAGGTAAGATTTTGATGGTAAAGAGTCATATTTTAGATTATGTAAAAAAAGAGGCAGTAATATACGTAATTACCTGAATAGCACAAAGGTCAAATGTCATGCGCATTATACAGGGGCGGAGCTAGAACATGACCTACATATTCGGTTGAATTCAACAGCTTTTGTTCAAACCATGTATTTATTTTAACAAATTTATTGAATATATACAATTTATTAATTTACAACCCAGTAACTTAAACTAATTAAATTTTCAAATTTATAGACTTCAAATCCTGGTTCCGTCTCGAACAATGTACATGACAAAGCTTATTATGAAATTTCCTATCATATGCTAAACTATAGAAAATGTACGTGCATATTCTGCTTGTGTGAAACTAAAAAACATAAAAATTTCAATTTTCGCCTGTTCATCTAGAAAAAGGGGAAATCCTAAGCTGTATAGAAAAAAAATCTTTTCCACGGGTACCGTATAAATGATAAGTTTCTCGAAGTTGAAAGGAAGTTAAAGAAAAAAAGAATACTCCTGTGGCCTTATGCACAAATCTTTTTCAAGCATTCCACACTATAGTGTTCTCCACAATGCCATTATATACGGTCGAAATCAGATACGTCCGATTTTATAGGTTCGAGGGATCGTTCCGAGTCCGAGTTCAAAATAGATCAAACAAGCTAAGTAGATCGCGCTCGAGCCTGATGACGGAGTGCAAGGCTCGAGGATCAAAGCGCACAATACCGGAACCGAGTATAGCCTACCTCGAGATAATACCGTTATGAATTTGTAACACAATGGTCGAGATTCCCGTAATGGCACAAAGATCGAGGCATAAATTCCGGAACGAATTTGTACGAATTCGTACTAGGCGGTTAGACAGCTTTACAAATTAGATTCCTTTCTAGAAATAGAAATATACCTTAGTTAGGACTCCTCTATTATATAAAGGGGAGCCCATTTATTTGTAAACATAATCAATCATTGGCAAAGAATATACACACTTACTTTTTTCGCTCATCTCTCATCAGAATTATTCCTTAGCTTTATTATACTTTCTTTACTTTACTGTTCATATTAGTGCACCTCGAGGTCACCTTCGCTCGAGGTCGAGACTTGCTCATACACTGGTTTGATCTCACTTGCTTACTTGATTTGTACTTCTGTCTTCTCGTTTATCAATCAGTATTGGGATAAATCACGTATCTTTTAGACCTCAACACAGCTCTAATTGTTACTCAGATTTTAAGGTAAACAATTTGGCGCCTACCGTGGGGCTTAAAGATAATAGTGATTATTCCAGTGCTGATTTTGATAACACACATTATTTTCACACTTGTTCTTGTCAAAGATTCTTTGTTTTCAGGTTGAAACATGTCGAACTCGCAAAACACACCCGTACACGGCAATGATGGTCTCGGATTTCATGGAAAAAATGATAACGTAGTTGCTTCAGGGGCCGGTGTACCACCGCTTAACCCCGGGTAATGCCAATTGCAGAGCCAGTCGATGTTGGTTCGCGCGTTGCTCTAAATGTGGACTTAGGTGCAGACATCGGAGGAAGTGTATGTGGGGAGGTCCGACATGGTGGTCAAGGAACACAGGGTCTAGGAGATGGGGGAGTTAGCCTCCAAGTAATCTTCGAAATGCTACAAGCTCAGCATATTGCTATCGCTCAACTACAAAGTCAACAAAAAACTCCGAGCGTGGTTGAGCCAGAAACCACTCGCCGTACTGAGCCGGTGCCAGAGAGGTCGAATGATAATGGATCAAGGGATGACCCTACCATCATGAAAATGCTCGAAGAGCTCTCCAAAAGGATCGAGTCAGGAGAAAAGAGTATCGAAGATAATGACAAAAAGGCGGAGACATACAACTCCCGAGTCGATCAAATACCAAGGGCACCTTCGATTTTAAAGGGTTTGGATTCCAAAAAGTTCGTGCAAAATACTTTTTCCCCGAGCGCGGCCTCGAAGCCTATTCCAAAGAAGTTCCGCATGCCGGACATACCTAAATACAATGGGACCACCGATCCTAATGAAAAAATTTGGGAAGACTTTGTCTAAGGGAGCAATGGTTTGGTATCACAAAAACAATGGTTTGGTATCACAACTTGCCCCAAAAATCCATCCATTCATTTTCCATGTTGGAAGATTCATTTGTAAAGGCACACGCTGGTGCTATAAAGGTAGCAACGAGGAAATCGGACGTCTTCAAGATTAAACAAAGGGACAATGAGATGTTGAGGGAGTTCGTGTCCCAATTTGAGATGGAACGAATGGAGTTACCACTGGTCTCCAATGATTGGGCCGTTAAAGCTCTCACCCAGGGGTTAAACGAGTGGATCTCGATAGCATCACGGCAGTTGAAGCAAAACCCGATTGAGTATCCTACTGTAACTTGGGCGGACGTGCAAAATGGTATCAATCAAAGATTAGGGTCGAGGACGACCAGTTGGAAGCCCCCTGGGGTTCAATTTATCTGAACATGTTGGCAGTGAAAGACTCGAGGGATACCAATAGGGAGCCGAGGTCGAACATGGAACGATATCATCCATATGCCGCAGAGCGAAGGAATAACGGGTCGGGACACAATTCATCCCAAAATGATCTAAGAATCGATCGAGGGCAGCACCCTCGGGGAATCATGAGCAACAATGGATTTGATAAGCACACTGGACCCACAGAAGCACCTCGATTATTGTAGTACAACTTCAGCGTCGATGCCTCGGGTATCGTTTCGGCCATTTGAAGGATTAAAGACACCAGGTGGCCCAGACCTATACAAACTGACCCTTCTCAAAGGAATCCTAACTTAATTTGTAAATATCATGATACACATGGTCATAGGACCGAGAACTGCAGACAGTTGAGAGAAGAGGTAGCTCGATTGTTCAACGAAGGTTACCTTCGAGACTTCCTGTGCCAGGGCCAAAAATCAATTTAGGGAAAGAGACGCCAATAGAAAGAATGAGCAAGAGGAACCTCAGCATATAATCCACATGATCGTTGGTGGGGTCGACATCCCACAGGGACCTGTTTTCAAACGCACCAAAGTGTCGATTACAAGAGAGAAACAGAACCGAGACTACATGCCCAAAGGCACCCTTACATTTAACGACGAGGAGACAGAAGGCCTCTCTCAGCAGCACAACGACGCCCTAGTAATTTCTATTTTACTAAATAAAATTCAAGTTAAACGTGTTCTTATGGATCCAGGTAGCTCGACAAACATAATCAGGTCGAGGGTCGTAGAGAAACTCGGACTGCTAGATCAGATTATACGTGCATCTCGAGTCCTTAAAGGCTTCAACATGGCTAGTGAAACAAAAAAGGGAGAGATAACTACCAGTGAACGTAGCCAGGACAATACAAGACACAAAATTTCATTTTATCGAAGATGACATGAGGTACAATGCATTGCTTGGAAGGCCGTGGATCTATAACACGAGGGCGGTGCCATCGACCCTTCACCAAATGATGAAGTTTCCAACAAAAGATGGTGTGAAAACAGTTTACGGGGAGCAACACGCATCAAAGAAAATGTTTGGAGTTCATGATTTGACACCAGCACCTCCGACTTCAGATAAATCGAACGTCAAAGACAAGCAGTTGGCTAAATAGCAATCACCGTGCCCAGCCTCGATCGAGTCCGAGGAACAGGTAATCGAGGAGGAGGAAGAGGATTTCCTTACCCCTCGAGTTTTTTTCATTCCCGAGGAATCAGATGCAATAAAGTCAACGGTCGAGGATCTGGAGTAGGTGATATTTATCGAGCATTTGCCCGAACAGAAGGTATACCTCGGAAAGGGATTAACCCTCGAACTCAGGAAAAAACTCATTCAATTCCTTATCAATAACATAGATTGTTTTGCTTGGTCCCATTTAGACATGACAGGAATCCCACTGGAGATAACAACAAATCGGCTAAGTCTCGACCACAGTTTTAAACAGGTGAAGCAAAAGAGAAGGCCCCAGTCCGAGGTAAAGCATGCATTCATGAAGGACGAGGTAACTAAACTTTTAAAAATAGGGTCCATTAGGGAAGTGAAATATCCTGAATGGTTAGCCAATATGGTCGTAGTTCCTAAAAAAGGAAACAAACTTAGAATGTGCGTAGATTACAAGGATTTGAACAAGGCATGCCTTAAAGATTATTTTCCACTGCCTAACATCGATCGTATGATTGATGCCACGGCCGGCCACAAGATCCTTACCTTTATTGATGCCTACTCCAGGTACAATAAAATTTAAATGAACACGGAGGACCAGGAAAAGACCTCATTTATCTCCAAGTATGGAACATATTATTACAATGTAATGCCCTTCGGGCTAATAAAATGCGGGAGCTACATACCAACGCCTAGTTAATAAAATGTTCGAGAAACAGATAGGTAAATCAATGGAAGTTTAAATTGACGACATGCTAGTTAATTACCTGCACGCAGAGGACCATTTGACTCATTTGCAGGCAACGTTCAAGGTTTTGAGAAAATACAACATGAAACTCAACCCCGAGAAATGCGCTTTTGGAGTCGGCTCGGGCAAGTTCTTGGGTTTCATGGTGTCAAATAGGGGGGTAGAGATCAACCCCGGCAAGATTAAAGCCATCGAAGAGATCACCGTCATGGACAGTGTGAAAGCCGTACAATGACTAACCGGACAAATAGATGCTTTGGGCCGATTTATCTCGAGGTCGTCAAATCGGGGTCACACGTTCTTCTCCTTACTCAAAAAGAAGAATGATTTCGCATAGACTCCATAATGTCAGCAAGCGTTGGAGGAATTAAAGTGGTACCTATCGAGCCCACCTTTGCTTCACACTCCGAAGGAGGATGAGAAACTATACTTATACTTAGCTGTGTCCGAGGTAGCGATAAGTGGCGTTCTAGTTCGAGAAGAGCAAGGTATCCACATTTAGAGAAGTTAGCACTAGCATTAATAAGTGCATCTATAAAATTGAAGCCATATTTCCAGTGTCACCCCATATGTGTGTTAACTACTTATCCACTTCAAAAAATTTTGCACAAGCCTGAATTGTCGGGCCGATTGGCCAAATGGGCCATCGAACTCGGTGGCTACGATATTGAATATCAACCCCGAACGACTATCAAGTCTCAAATTCTAGCAGACTTCGTGGCTGACTTTACACCTACCCTCGTACCCGAAGTAGAAAAGGAACTTCTAAAGCCGGGTACATCATCAAGGGTATGGACCCTCTTCACAGACGGTGCCTCGAACGTGAAAGGGTTCGGGCTCGGCATTGTTTTAAGACCACCTACGGGTAGCACTATTAGACAATCTATCAAAACTTCTAGGTTAACTAACAATGAGGCCGAGTACGAGGCCATGATTGCAGGTCTCGAATTAGCCAAAAGCCTGGGAGCAGAGGTCATCGAGGCCAAATGTGACTCTATGTTGGTAGTGAACCAAGTGAACAAAAGCTTCGAGGTTCGAGAAGATAGAATGCAAAGGTATTTAGACAAATTACAGGTGACATTGCACCGCTTCAAGGAGTGGATGTTGAACCACATACCTCGGGAGCAAAACAATGAGGCCGACGCACTTGTGAATTTGGGTTTATCAGTCGAAGAAGATGATGTTGTCCTAGGGACTATTGTCCAGTTGTCGAGGTCTGTGGTAGAGGAAGGTCATGCTGAGATAAACTCTACAAGTTTGACTTGGGATTGGAGGAATAAATATGTTGAGTATTTGAAGCACTAAAAGCTCCCTCCGAACACTAAAGAGTCGAGAGCCCTACGAGCTAAAGCAGCCTGATTCACACTAGATGGGAACAGAACATTGTACAGGAGGACCTTCGATGGACCATTGGCGGTATGCTTAGGACCGGGGGACACCGATTATGTTTTACAAGAAATCACGAAGGCACTTGTGGGAACCACTCCGTGTCACGACCCAAACTGGAGGATCATGACTAGCACCGGGGCCATACTTGCCGAGCACCAACGTACATTTTATCTAACCTTGTTATTATCTTTAAGGGATAAAGAGATCAATATAAATGGTAGATATGGATCATGAACATACATCACATGGGATGACAATATTGCTAAGAAACTACATAAAAGTTATGAGCTACGACGCTGCCATGAAAGAATATACAACAAAAATTAGCCAACAAGGCATACCAAACTATACATGAGTCGACACCTGTCTATGAGCCTCTAAAGGAGCATAAGTAATGCAACATAGCCAGAATAGGGCCCCGACATACCCATAATATCTATAACAAAAATGCATACCAAGATCATGGCAAGTCCGGAGAAGGGATCTTGCCTATAACCGCTGAACTGGAAAGCCTATTGTGGTGGGGGAGCTTTGTCTACCTGTCTATCAGGACATGCAGCGTCGACAAATAAAAAGGACGTCAGTACGAATAAAGTATTGAGTACGTAAGGCAGGAAAGCATAAATAAGAATAGTAATGTAAAGAGAGATGTAGGAGATACAACCTGTAGCATCTGAGTGATTCTAAGAGACACTAACATGAAATGCATGATACATATATACACATAATCTTTTTAAACATCCGCCTCTATGGGCATCATCATCATCATAGAACATTCGCCTCTGTGGGCATCATCATCATCATATCATACCCGGCCTCAAAGAGGACTCGGTAAACCCAACTGATCAGTGGTTGCACAATAGGTGCCATACCTGGGCGACTATATCGTGGCTCGATAGAGTAAAATAGTAATGCATGCATGACTCATTGGAATCATGTTCTTAACATTTCGGAGCGACATAAGGTCGATATTCTCCGTACACATCATTAGGGATAAATCTTCATCGAGAATCTTATAAGAATCAAAAAGTACCAACAACATTTTATAACATAAAAATAAGAGAAGCAGCCTCAACATCAATTTTTCCATAAGCAGGGAAACAGTGTAAGTACTGCTAGCTTCTAAGAGTAGAGTATCTTTGGAAGCTCGTTCATTGCATTATGTACAATCGGAGTCGTGCAAAAGAAGGAAAGGGATAGCCTCACATGCCTTGTATATACTTCCCCAACCTCAAGCTACGCAAATGTCACAACTCCTTAATCTACAATAAGAGAAACGACATTATCGTTATCGTTTAAGCATCATAACTATTATGTATCGACCACAACCTATTTTACGATAAAACGGACAGCACCTCCCTATTTATATGAATTCATAAAAGTCAAAAAAATCACCAAACAGCCCAAAAACATCAATAATAATCATATTGAGCCTCCCAAAACAGTCCACACACAACCTAATCACTTCACACATAAGACGACCATCGTAGTCGTGTCAAACGACCCGGAAATGTTACAACGAACGACCAGATCACAACCCTACATCTATATGGTGTTTATCCACACTCTTCCTCCTACAATACTCCACAAAACAGTAGTAAAACACACAGCCCAACAACAACACAAAACAGTCTGCTACAAGTCAAATAACTCGAACTCACGGTTTTCGATCACCGTCCCGTGAGTTCTAACTATTAGGAAACATATTTATCAACCTTCCTTGATATTTAAACACTTAAATACAGATATTAGACTTTATTAACTATGAAATACCATCCAAAACTCTAACTACAAAGAAAAAGGAGAGGCAGTATAATGACACTTACGTCGTACGGATCGTTTTGATGTTATTGCTTCTTGATTTCTTGCCCGGAATGATAATCTTCTTTGAAACCCTAGAAGATAGCTTGAGGTTATGTTTATGGGTGTTATCTGGTCGTTTTATGCTGAATAATGAAGATAAATCCGACCTAAGGCTTATATATATCAAGTTTGGAAAAGTCAAAGAGGTGCTAGCTTGGCACCTTAGGATTGGTCCATCTTCCGATACTTGTATCTTTTTATCCCGATGTCGTATGAACGAAAGTTTAAGAGAGCTGGAAACTAAATATCAAGACCTTCAATTTGGTATATTATATGTCCTAATAAGACCTCATATATAACATGAAATGTATTGCTCAAAAAGCTCTAATGATCCACCTACTTGTCACTTATGATGTCTGCGCAGTCTCGCGAAACTACAAATATCTCTCTACTCCTACGTCGTATCGGTGAACGGTTTAATGAATTGGAAACTAGACTCATAGATATTAAATTTTGTTGGTAGATCATCCAATAATTACAAGTATATTGGGATAAAATCTCAGTTACATTTGACCTAATTTTAAGCACATTATGAGTGTAACTTGTGAAGACCTTTGCCGACTTTTGTTCCACAACTTGCTTGACTTCAAAATGTAGGACACAACTATCATACGATAAAAATTAACTAATAGAATAACCTCCTTATCATGTAATGAACCATTGTCTCACCCTAAAGTACATGTTATAACATTCCAAACTCGTCGACTTTCGACGAAACTTATTTTCTTCAATTGGTTTAGCTTCTAAGCTTTCCAACCCTCTTGGTACTCGTTATTCATGATATTAAATATTTGTAACCTCAAATTTAACATGATTAACTTACTTTATATTCCATCAAATATAATCTTATTTCTGAGCTTACATCAATTGACTTACGATGTACTCTCACGTACGAAAAATGGGGTGTAACACTCCGGCGCTGACTCTTTGATTCACAAACTTATTAGATCTGGGTATTACTGGGATAGAATGGAGAAAGAAACTAAGGAGTTTGTTCGAAAATGAGACAAATGCCAAAAGTTTGCACCGATGATCCATCAGCCCGGTGAACAACTCCATTTAGTCCTATCTCCGTGGCCATTCAAGAAATGGGGGATGGACAACGTTAGCCCCCTGCCAATGGCACCAGGTAAAGATAAATTTATTTTGTTTATGACTGACTACTTATCCAAATGGGTGGAAGCGCAGGCCTTCGATAAAGTAAGATAAAAAGAAGTCATAGACTTCATATGGGATCACATCGTGTGTCGGTTTGGGATACCCGCTGAAATCATATGCGATAACAGGAAGAAATTAATCGACAGCAAGGTAAAAAAGTTCCTCGAAGAACACAAAATAAAAAGGATCTTATCGACGCCATATCACCCAAGCGTAAACGGTCAGGCCGAGTCCACAAATAAGACTATTATTCAGAACTTGAAGAAAAGGTTGAGTGACGCTAAGGGGAAGTGGAGAGAGGTTTTACCCGAGGTCTTTTGGGCATATCGAACGACATCAAATTCCAGCACGGGAGAACTCCGTTCTCTTTGGTGTATGGTTCCGAAGAATTAATTCCAGTTGAGTTCGGGGAACCTAGCGTCAAGTTTCAGCATGCGAACGAGGAATCAAATCATGAGGCTATGAACACTAGCCTCGAACTATTGGATGAAAAATGAGAAGTTGTGCTTGTTCGAATGGCCGCACAAAAGCAAAGGATCGAGAGGTAATATAACAGGAGGTCCAACCTTCATCACTTCGAAGTCTGGGACTTAGTTCTAAGAAAAGTCACCCTCAATACTCGAGACTCGAATGAAGATAAGCTAGGCCTAAATTGGAAAGGACCATATCGAGTCATTGGGTTCGTCGAAAAAGGATCTTACTAACTTAGCACGATGGAAGGCGAACAATTGCCAAACAACTGGAATGTATCACTGCTCAAACGATATTATTGCTAAGGTATGATCTTCTCCTTTTTTCCATTTATATTCGAGACTAACTCATTGCAGGTGTTCGATCGAAGACGTCGAGACACCTTTCTATGCGAAGACCTTAGGTTTTAAAGCATGCGTTGCACTCTTTTTTCCTTAGATTGGGTTTTATCCCAAATGGGTTTTTGCGGCGAGGTTTTTAACGAGGCAACAACTGTGCTACCTAAAGGGAATTCAACAGTATCCAAGGTTTCTTTTCAATCAACCTCGAATACTGGGGGGCATCACTCTCGGGACTATCATTTTAAGGAAAATACTTCACACCTAAGAGGGTCTCGATAGGAAAACTTTGTAATGTGCCAAACGGTCAAAGGAACTGATCACGCTCAACTATGTCTAATAAAAGACTAAGCGGGCGTTGCAAATATAATCCGGGGGAATTTACGTATCAATTAAGTCTCTAAAATACTAAACTATTACTTAATCAATTTTCTCAAGACTTTTGAATATCAAGTGGTGATGTTTACTAAATCTAATAACAAAATAATAAACTAGCAATTAACTAACAATATAGTATAAACAATGATAATAAAGGTCTAAGGTTATGATTTCCCCCGTTGGTGAATTCTTCCTCGGATATTTCTTATAGTTTAATTA
>ML377588.1:36593-68555 GCA_005239525.1 Nicotiana knightiana | reverse complement strand
AGGGGGGGTCCCAAAACGAGTGAAAATATTCTTCCGAAAGAATTTACATACTACCCGAGTATCGTTTGTCCTAGTAGGTATTGCCTCATCCCACTTGGAGACGTAATCAAATGATACTAGGATACACTCATAGGAATTGAAAGTGACCATAAAGTCGATGTCTGAGACATCGAAGATTTCACTTACTAGAATGGAATTCAGGGGCATCTCATCCCTCTTACTAATGTTACATGTCTGTTGGCGCTTGTCATATGTAGCCACGTAGGATCTTGCGTCATTGTACAAGGATGACCAGTAGAAACCGACTTCTTCAACCTTTGTTTTCCCATTTCTTCCATAGTGTCCTCCAGCTGCTCCATCATGATAGTGCGATAGTATGCTTCCCATTTCCCCTTCCGGTACGCATCTTCGAATCATGCCATCTGCACACAATTTAAATAAAAATGGGTCATTTCAGAAGTAGCTTTTTACCTCACTTCACATCTTCCTCTTCTGGTAAGAGGAAAAGTCACGTGGTAGCCACCCACTATCCAAAAAGTTGGCTATGATAGCATACCATGGTAGTCTATCAGAGATCGCTGCAATGGAAACAATCAGCTCATCCGGGAACTCTTCCCTAATGTCAATAGTTTCAACATGTGGTTTCTCCAGTCGCGACATGTGGTCACCTATTTGGTTTTTAGTGCCCTACCTGTATTTGATTTCAAGATCGAACTCTTGCACCAATAATACCCACCGCATCAGATGCGGTTTTGAATCTTTCTTACTCAGTGGATATTTCAGTGCGTGGTAAGTATGCACTATCACCTTGCTCCCCACTAGATAAGATCTGAACTTTTCAAAAGCAAAGACCACTGCTAAGAACTCCTTCTCCATGGTAGCATAGTTCACCTGGGCATCATTCAAAGTCCGGCTTGCATAGTAGATATGTCTGAATATTTTACCTCTTCTTTGCCCCAACACTGCTCCCAATGGCACATTACTAGTGTCTCACATGATCTCAAAGGTTTTGCTCTAAACGGGAGTTACCATTATTGGGGCACTCACTATATTTTCCTTGATCATCTGAAATGCTTTAAGGCACTCTACATCAAACACGAACTTCACATCCTTAGCAATTAAAAGTTGTTAAGGGCTTGATGATGTTGGAGAAATTCTTGATAAACCATCTATTAATTCACGCATGTCTTCTAATGCTCTTCACTGAAGTAGGTAGTGGGAGCTTAGAGATCACATCCACCTTAACCTGTCGACCTCGATTCCTTCAGTTGTGACTTTGTGGCCTAAAACTATCCCCTTCTTCACCATGAAGTGACATTTTGTCAGTTGAATACTAGGTGAGTGTCTTCACCACGTTTGAATACAAGTTCTAGATTCCTCAAACAATCCTTGAAGTCATCCCCAAAGATATTAAAATCGTCCATGAACAACTCCCGGCACTTCTCATTCAAATCTAAAACAATTGACATCATGCACCTCTGAAAAGTAGATGGCGCATTTCAAAGTTCAAAAGTCATTCTCTGGTATGAAAAGATTCCCGAGGAGCAGGTAAATCTGGTTTTCTCAACATCTTCAGGAGCAATGGGTATTTGATTGTATCATTAATAACCATATAAAATGCAATAGCATCCGTGCTCTGCCACCTTCTCCAGCATCAGATTAATGAAAGGCAGAGGAAAATGATCCTTCCTTGTTGTGTCATTCAGCCTTCGGTAGTCTACACACATCCACCAACCAATAACAGTTCTGGTAGGCAATAGTTCATTGTCCTCATTCTTCACCACTGTCATTCCCTTTTTTTCAGCACAACCTATACAAGGTTGATCCATTTGTTTTCGGAGTCAGAAAAATATTATACCAACATATAGTAGTTTGAGTATTTCTTTTCGTACCACTTCCTCTAGGTATTTATTCAATTTGCATTGAGGCTGCACTATGGGCTTGCTACCTTCTTCCAACAAGATCTTGTGCATGCAGATTGCATGGCTAATTCCCTAAATATCGGCTATGCTCTAGCCGATTGATTTTATATGCTTCCGCAATAATTCCACTAGCATGTTTTCTTGTTTACCTATCAAATAAGAAGAAACAATCACAGAAAAATTGTTAGTCTCCAAAAAAGCATATTGTAAATGTGTTGGGAGTACTTTCAATTCCAGCTTTGCTTGATCGTTTCTTTCTCAAATACCTCTTCATGTACCACTGGTTTTCATCTTTACTGCCTCAACTTCTTTCTTGATTTTAGAGTCTTCATCGTCTGTTGTACTCGATTGAGTAATGCATCTTTCTAATGAATCACCTACTAGCTTGTCCATCTTGTGTTGTGCAACTAACTCTCCTAACACATCCAGTTTGAAACATGTATAGGAAAATGCCTCATCACACGGGTATTTGATCATACTCTTCATTTGAAATACCACTTTTTTGTTTCCCACTCGTAGCATGAGCTGACCCTCATATATGTCAAGAACAGCCTGGCCAGTGCAAAGGAATGGTCTCCCCAAAATTAGAGATACCACTTTATTCACTTCCATGTCTACTACAATGAAGTCTACAGGGAAGACAATTTTTTCCACCCTCACCAGAATATCCTCAATTATGCCCTCTGGTAGAATAGTGGTTGGATCAGCCAGTTGCAATGACAATAGCACGAATTTTATCACTCCTAGTTCTCCTTCTAAATTTTTGATAACCAAGTTAATGGAGGAACCTGATCCGCACAAAGCTTTGTCAAAATCTTCACTCCCCAAGAAAGTATTGTGAAGCTGCCAGGATCCCCCACACTTTTCAGGAATTTTATTATGTAGGATGGCACTACAATTTTCATTGAGTTTGACCACTATCGTTTCCTTGAGATTCCTTTTTCTTGATAGGATTTCTTTCAAAAATTTTGCATAGGTAGGCATCTAGGTAAGCACCTAGGTGAACGAGATGTTCACATGCAACTATTTTAGCATCTGTAAGAATTTCCCAAAGCATTTATCTAATTTCTCCCGCTTCATCTTCTAAGGGAAGGCAACACTGGCATGTGTTTTCTTTCTTCAACTTCACTGTTTGGCTTATGCTTATCGTCCTCCTTCTCACTGATGTTCTCTGTAGCCAAAGACTCACCAATTTTCTGCTCTTCTTCTGTTTGGATGAATTGATCACCTTTTCAACCTTTGTTTTTGCATGGGATCTGCTAATCCTTTCCACTCTTGAAAGACACAGCCTTGATCATCAATTTTGTTCTTCTTAGTGTTAGAAGGCAGAGTCCCACGAGCCCTTTCTGATAATAAGGATGCAATCTTTCCCATTTGTCTTTCTAAATTTCGGATGGTCGTTCCTTGTTCCTGGATGGTTGTTCCATGTTATCTGATGGTTGTTCCTTGAGTCTCAAATTTCTATTCTGATTTATTTATGAACGCCTTCATTAGATCCTCTAAACTTGAGTTCTTGGGTTGTGGAGGGTGGTATTGTTGCCTTTGTTGATTTTGGAAGCCAGGAGGTCCTTGGACATGTGCTCTGGTATTTTGCTGCTGCCATGAGTTCAAGCTACCACTTGAATAACTCCATGAGAACCCCGGATTTCTCTTTCCCATAGAGTTGAAATTATTTCCTCCTTAATAGTTGCGTATGTTGAAATTCCCCCAATGCCTTCAATTCTTCCTCGGCAGTAGAAGTTTAACACTCATGAGTCGGGTGTCCCATTCCAACAAATGTCACATCCCAACTATGGTTGATTTTTCACATAGGCTATTTTCAATTTCATGATGTCCTTAGTCATAGCTGCATTCTGGGCCTACATTGCTACGCATGATTCTACATAATGCACCCCTGCTGACCTTCTTCAATCACCCTGGTCAGTGGGCCATTGTTCGGTGACTTTAGATAGTTCATTCAGGAGTGTGACAATCTCTTCTGCATTTTTCTTCATCAGAAGGCTTGCAACCGCACTATTCAGCAATCTCCTTGATGAGAGTTAGCCCGTCCTAGAAATATTGGAGTTGCATCCATTACTCCATTCCGTTATGAGAACTCCTTAAACTTTTCCCATTCCTCTACCACTATCTCCCCCTCTCCTTGGCTGAAATTGTGAATCTCCTTCCTCATCTTTCTAGTCATAGCAGTAGAGAAATATTATTTTAGGAACTTGGTAGTCATCTCCTCCCAGTACGGATGGACCCTGTGGGTAAACTCCTTAGCCACTACTTTGCTTCATCCTTAAGTGAGAAAGGGAATGCTCTGAGATAGATGGCATCATGTGATGCTCCATTATATCGGAACATGTTCATGATTTCATCGAAGTCCTTCAGATGGTTGTTTGGATCTACATTAGGTTTGCATTGAATATGCACTTTTTTTGAATGGTCTGGATAACTCCATGTATGAGTTCATAATTGATATCATGAATGGGTGGGGGGATCACATTGGATTTTTGCTGGTTGTAGGCCGGTCTGGCTTAATATCCTAGAGACCTCCCAGGCTTGGGAGCCGCGTTTTCAAACTCTTCTTCAACTAGAGGTTGGTTACGATTAAATTTTCGACTCTCTTCAAATGTTGCTCAATAGCTCGAAGGGCTGCTTCAGCTGCTACTCATGCAGCCTGTTGTTGTGCTACCTCTCTTGCAGCTAGGTCCACTTCCTTTTTGTTGGTCACCCTTGTATTTTGAGTTGAAGTAAGACCCAAAAAGGGTCCACTCGATTATTTCTCTCTTCCTAACTGATGCAGGTGCTTGTCTAATCCTAGATTGTATGGAATCAATTCATAAACATGTTTCACGCACACAGATAAGAAGAACATAAAAAGAAAATAAAATTAAATATTTTGTGAATTAACACCAAAAACTATTTTAAACATTATTAAACACCAATCCCTCACAACGATGCAAAAATTTGACAAGCACAAAACTAGTGTATAGAACTTAGGCTTGCTAGTGAAGGATAGTATAGTTATTTAATCGTCTCTACGGGAATTGGTTTAAACAATATTCAAATAAATCTTTAGCTTAACACTATTCAGAAAAATAAACCTTTGATTTTGAGTTCTTAATGAACTAAGAGTAAATACTAACATTATCAATTATGAACAAATAATGGACATTGGGTATTGACTATCAATGTGAAAAATAAGGGCTTAGACAAGATATGTGATCAACTATTATTCGAGATAACTTTGTTCTAAATTCACTCTTAAATTCTATTGACTCTTCGATTCAATAGATGATTAGGCTATCTTAAGGATTCAAATTCTTCTTTGGAATGAATGAGAGTTCTGTTAAACAACCTAATAACAAGTTCTATTAACATATGAAAATATACATTGAATGAATGACCTTACGAAGAACGTCTCTCGACTACACCTCTAAATTAGGTTGATTGTTAACTCTATAAGCTCTTTCGATTACCTATGAGAGTCGTGAAATTAACCCAAACAAGATAACACAATGATAATTGTAGAACACTTCTCTTATGATTGAAGTGAAATACCAAATAACTTTGTAATTCAATTCAAACCTTGTTCAACAAATTCAAGCAACTAAGAGAAAGTAAACCCTCAAATAATAAACAATTCACAACATCTGTTATTAACCCTAAGAAGGACTACTCTGTACTAGAGAAATTGTTCATCCAAAGAGTATTAAGAGGACAAGAACATATTACAACCCATGAATTCAAGCATACTTTCATATTGAATGATTCAAATGAAGAATAACAGTCTATGTTTTTTCACAGCTTTTTTCTCTCCAAAAGTTGCTCAAAAATCTAAGATTCCTAGTTTGGGACGAGCTTAGGCGTCATATAGGTTAAAAGGATTAATCCTGATTTACAAAAATAGGCCTGGCTAATAATTCCCGCAGACGTATGTGCGCGGTCGCGCATTTGGGTGTATGGGCGTGCATATGGTTGTGCATCTTGTCCAGGCCGCCTGTGGTTTGTGCGTGCTCAGGTCCGCGGTTGGGGCTGCTTGTGCGTTGCCACGTATGAGCTTTTCATTCTCTCTCTCTCTCTCATCTTGTTTTCCTCTCACTTCATGCAATATATGTCCATTGATCCCCTTTGCATCACCTGCATTGAAAGGCAACATATTATACCATAATCAGGATAAATCCTTATCAAATCAACCAAATGAAGGACACAAAGAGGGCCTAAGTATCGAGTAATTTTAAGCTCATCGGGGATGTGTGGTGCATAGAGATTGAGAAGCTGCACCAGGGCACTATGACAATGTCGGGGTACACCTTTAGATTTAGCGACAAATGCACCTACCTTAGTTTCTACAATTAGAGAGCGAGTTCTGATATTTATCGAGGGGCTCAACTATGGTCTTAGACTCAGCATGGCTCGAGCATTAGAGACAAATTCTTCATTTCAGCAGTTTATCGAGATTGCTTGGAGGATAGAGGGTGTGTGGGGACAAGAGAGAGAGGACAGGGAGTCTAAAGGCCTCATGGACCAGGAGGATCTACTGACCCCTATTTTGGAGGCAGGGTGCGTCATAGTAGAGGTTTTGTGTGTCAGTCAGTGCAGTCTCACTTCATGTTTCACATGGCATTTCCGATATCCATGGATCCCATAGTACCTATTATGGGAAGCTTCCACAGCCACGTTAGTGGAGAGGTTAATTTTAGTGTGGGGATACCAAGCACATGGTGAGGGATTTTCCTAGGCTTTGGGTGGGTATACCATAGCAGAGTATTCAGGCCATGAGGTCCGCTCCAGTTTCCGCTACACCTGCACCGCCAGCTAGAGGTGAAGGTCAGGCAGGTAAAGGTTGCCCTTGAGGGGGCGTCCAGACTCATTGTTATGCTTTCCCTAGTTGGAGTGAGGTTGCTACACCAGATGATGCTATTAAAGGTATGGTTTCGGTTGATTACGGAGATACATTAGTATTATTTCGATTCGATCCTATTTATTGGTAAAATTCATTCTACCTTGCTTCATATATGGTTGTATATCATGATTCTTGTACCATGTTTATGTGCTCATGCTATTTGGGGATTCTATCATGATAGCCCATGTCTATTGTTTTGGTTTGGTCGCTATTGAGGGTAATAAGGCTTGGGTGGACTTTCTATGTGATATCTGGGTGGTTTGGCCAAGACTTCTGATTTAGGTGATTTACAAGTATGGGAAGTTGGTTATGTGTTGTGATTTGGTTCTATTGGATTTAGTTAGTTAAGGGGATGATTATCCTGTTTGTGATTCTGAGTTGAGGATGGAAACCTTGTGTTCCTTGTAGATAGGTATGTTTGCATCGGGCTAGGTGCCTTAGTGGGGTTATGTTTGGGTAATATTCATTGTGGTGGTTGAGTGTGTCTTGTTTCTTCCTAGTAGATTGGGTTCGTAGTATTATACCGATGGGAGTTTTACATGTTGGACATGTTTGATAGCTTTCATACGTTTCTCTTTCCATGTTAAGTTATATTCTAGTTTTGCTTGTTAGCTTTGGATTGCGATGTATGTACCCAGGTGGAATTTGGTGTGGCTTGTTGGTCGCATGAGTAGTTATGAGTTTCCCATGTTTATTACATCATTATGAGTGTTGGGGAGGCTTGGAACAAGGTTCTAGTCTATATTAGACTATTTATTGGTACCGGATTTGCTAATGAGCAGCTATTATGATCATACTTGTTGCTACGTGCATATTGCCGATGTGTCATGTCGTTGGTTATACCTGTGGATATATACACAAGATGCTACAGCAAGTTAAGGCTTTTACAATGTGTTTGTGTGAGAATAAGGCCCTCGGTGGATATGGAAATTGATTCTAATGTTTATCGGCATGAGTGGAAGGAATAATCTTTGGTTGAGATGATATTGTCGGGATTATTTGGATTAGATTATGTGAGATCAACGGTGAGTATATTTATGGAAATTTCATTAAGTGATTTAATGACTTCAGAACAGTTCTTGGCACGTTAGAGGATGAACATTTATTCAAGAGGGGGAGAATATAACGATCTGACTTGCCATTTTGAACTTTAGCATTCCGTTCAGTGGTTTGAGCTCTTTAGTTTCTTATTATTGCGTATTATGACTTGCATGGATGGTCAGATTCAATTTTGGATGTTTTGGGATGAATCTAAATGAGTGATATTCATTTTAGAAGCTTTAGTTCGAAATGCTGACAGAGATTTGACTTTTGTGAAATCGACCCTGGAACAGTGTTTTGATGGATTCAACAGTTTTGTATAGTGATTTTGGACTTAGGCGTATGCCCAAAATTGAATTCAGAGGTCCCTACGTCGATTTGGCATGTCTTGCCAAAAGTTGTCAATTTGAAGGTTTAGAAATTCTTTTGATTTGACTACAGTTTGACTTTATGGCTATCGAGTTCGGATTTCGGTTTTGGTACTTGAAATAGGTCTATTTTTCTATTTGAAACTTGTCTTCAAAGTTTGGCATTATTCCGAGTTGATTTGATAGAAATTAGACGTGTGGGTGTGTTTTTAGAATTTCTTGAGTTACAATGTAAATTTCATGCATTTTGATGTCTGGTTCGTGATTCTGGATATTATTTTGGTGTTTTGATCGTGTAAGTGAGCGAGTTTGTATGATGTTTTTAGACTTGTATTCATGCTTGGTATGGAGGCCCGAGGGCTCAGGTGAGTTCCAGACGCATTTCAGAGTGTTTTGAAGAGTTTCAGTTTAGCTGGTTTTTGAACATGTGATTCAGGTCTCTCAAATGTGAGATTTTTTTCGCATTTGCGAGGTGGGAGTCGCATTTGCGAAGTTCACTATGGTCTGTCAGAGGTGAATTGTAAAGGACTCTGACATTCTATATTTGAAGTTGTCATTACATGTTCTATCTTTTATTGTCAAACTTACTCTTATATGCCTTAATTGAAGTTGTGCCCCTTTTATTTTCATGCTACCTCTTTTATTATTGAGTTATTCTTATTTGAAGCCATCATTACATGTTATATCTCTTATTGTTGACTTATTCTTGGTTGAAGTCGTTATTGCATGTTATCTCTTCATAGTTGAGCTTATTCTTCTGTTTCATTATGTTGTTTTATTGTGTTGATTTACTTGTCGTACTCCCATGTTATTGTTGTTTTTGTACTCAATGTTACGGGGCCGTGGGCTATGGGTTGTTTTGGTATTGAAATTGTTGTTATGGAAATATTGCAGCATATGGGCACGTATGGTGCGAGTTGTTAAGTTGTATTGTTGTGTTTTGGCATAGGTGGAATTGTTAAGATGATTTTCTGGATATTTGCACGTGAGTTCTTCGTCCTACTGTTATTGTTGATATTAGCATATATGTCGAGATAAGTCGGGCTATATATGTTGGGTTTGCGCATGTGGCGAGACAAGGTGGGATAATTATTGATGTGCATGTGGTGAGACAAGGGGGGCATTTACTTTATTGTTACACATGCAGTAAGACAAGGCGGGCTATACCGGAGATGATTTGTGATGTCTTGGAGGCATTGTTATTGATCATATTTGTGTGGTGGTGTGACTTCCTTGTGTGTGTCATGCATATTACGAGTTTTGTTGTGTTGTTTTCAATGTGCTACTCGGTGTCTCAAATTCTTATATGCTGACTTGGGTTTAGATAGTACACTTGCATAAGCATACACCGTAGCATGTCAGCTATATTAGGAGTATGAACCTTGATGTTTATTGATCATCTACATGTAGTTGTCCGTGCAGATATGAGGTATTGTTACTATTAGAAAATGAGTCTTCCGTTCAGATCAGAGGTACTAATGGTATTGGCACATGATTTGTCCGCAGCACATGATGATTTG
This sequence comes from Nicotiana knightiana, assembly GCA_005239525.1. NCBI lineage: Eukaryota > Viridiplantae > Streptophyta > Magnoliopsida > Solanales > Solanaceae > Nicotiana > Nicotiana knightiana. The sequence goes on along the minus strand of ML377588.1, from coordinate 58,813 downwards.
GGACCCGTGATTTGTGATTACGAGGTGTGTTCCTTAGCTGGTTTCACTGGTACTTTAATTGTGTTCTAATTGCCTTGTGGTATTGTCACATGTTTTCTCCTTGTTGCTATTTCTTGCTTCTACTTTCCACGCGTTAGCATTATATTGTTATTCTTTTGATGTTCGGCTTAAAACCCGTGTATTAGCCATAGTTTACACTCTAATTACTGCATTTTACGTTTGTTTGAGCTTAAATGTTAGTGAATTATACTTATTACGTGTTTTATGCCATGCATGAAGGGATTCCGAGTTAAAACGAAAAATTGAAGCTAAATCAAACAAGTTGGAGTTTTTAACTCCGAGTAAAAGCCCAAGAAATTAAATTAGGATCGCGTTCGAGGGTCGATGACCAAGTCTGGATGTCAAACAATGGACGAAACAATTCGCTCCGAGTAAAGTACACAGTCGTGCTGCAGGGGGTGCCGCGAGGCGCGGCACGGCACGGCAGTGTAAAATTGGTCTGACATATTTTCACATGCTCTCTAATAATCTCCAAATTCAGACTGCATGGTGCGAGGCGCGGCATGCCAGTGCAATTTTTTCCAGAGTTTTTTCCGTTTCGGCTTGGAAAAGGTAGTTTTTTCTGGACCCACTTCTGCACGGTATAACTACACCAAAAACACATTTTTTGAATGGACATTTGACCTACGAAATATTCGACAAGAAACTAAGGCAAGTAGACACAAGAATTTACCAAGATTTCAACCAACAATCGGTGCAATATGGGAGTTTTATCGAATCATTAGCTTTGATGTTTTCTATGTTTTTAAATCTTATTGAGATGAGTTTTTCCATTACTATGGAGTAATTTTCCTTAGGGTGTTGACAGATATAGTGTATTGATAATTTGATTAGGGATTCGATTCTTGATAATTGTTGAATTTATTGATGGAATTTTAATTCGTATTATGAAGTTATTTTTTTTTTCTTAATTGAAATAGGAGCTCTATATTGAATTTCTTTACATCTTATGCTCTAGCTTAAATTCGTGATTCAAATGGGTAATCGAAAGAGCCTCTTGAATTATTAATCGAACTAAAAAATAGGGAAATATTTGTGAGAAGTTATTGTTTAGACCATAACCATCATTTTATTCGTTGCAATTGTTCATTGTGCTTCAATTAGATTAATAACTGAAGTTAATTTCTAATCGAAGGAGGAACACTAACTTCAAGTGTAATCTAATTGTCTATTGAATTAGTAGAAATCAATAGTAGTCTAGAGTGAACTGATTGAAGAATTGGATCCTGAGTCAACTATCTTACACATGTCTAGTCAATTACCCTTATTTCTCTCATTTATATTTCTTTGTTGCTCATCTGCTATCCTTGGTGATCAATTGTTAATTTCCTAATTTTTAGTAGTTGATCGTAGTTGAGAATCATTAAATCAAGTGTTAATTTTCCTAGATAGTAATTAATAAATATTATTTGACCACTTTTTAAATCAATCTTTATGGAGACGATATTAAACCATACTATCTTTGAATAGGAAGCATCAATATCGTGTTGTGTTTAGCGCTCGTCAAAATTTTGGCGTCATTGTCGTGGAATGGAAATCAATAGTGTTTAAAATAGTTTTTAGTACTACGTCAGGAACCAATTTTACTTTATTATACTCATGTTTTCTCACTTGTGTGCAGGATACAGGTTTAATTTATCTGGTTTATAACTCGATCTTCTTCAAAGGAAGTGATACCCTATGAATCAGAGTTGGCTAAATACCTGCGACAACTGAGACAAAAAAGTGGATTCACAGAAAATTTCTTGGGTCATACTTCGACTCAAGATAAAATGGCAACCAAAGAGATTGATGGAATAGACTCAGTTGCAAGAGAGGCAGCACAACATATAGAAGAAGTTGCATTGATAGCAGCTGAAGCAGCCCTTAAAGTTGGTGATGAGACTATCGAAGATGATGGGGGTCAAAGATGCAATCCAAATCGACCCCTGGTTGAAGACTAGTTTGAAAATGTGGCACCCAGGCCTGGGAGATAACTAGGTGACTACGCCATACAAGTCTATAACCAGGGAGTGTCAAGTGTCAGACCTCCACCATTAGCAGCAAACAACTTCGAGTTGAAGCAAGGCTTGCTTCAAACGATCCAGAACAACTGTATTTTTAGAGGGAAGGTCAATGAAGATCCTAACATTCACTTGATAGACTTTGAGTAAATCATGATCACCTTTCAGTACAATGGAGTATCAAAAGATGCTATCTACTTAAAGGCAGTCCCCTTTTCGCGGAAGGATGACGCGAAGCACTGGCTTCATAGCTTGCCGAGAGGGTCGATTAGGACATGGGAATATATGACTAGGTTTCTTGACAAATACTTCTCAGCTTCAACAATAGGAAAATTCATAAAGGAAATCCACAGTTTCTGCTAGAAGGAGACAGAAAGCTTGGGAAAGATTCAAGGAGATAGTCAGAAAGTGTCAGCATACCGGAGTTGAATTGTGGATGAAACTCCAAGTTTTTGGGGATAGACTAACACCTACCTCACGACGAACTCGGAGTACTGCATGTGGAGGTCCACTAATGAAGAAAACTCCAGAGGAGGTTGTCTCAATCCTTGATGAATTAACTTAAGGTGCTAACCAGTGGCCTGCTGAGAGTAATGACGGAAGAAAATCAGTTAGGGTTCACCAAGTAGACTTTAACACATCAGTGCATACCCAGCTAGACACCATGGCCAAGGAGATAAGAAAGTTGACATTGGCCAAGGTACAAAGTGAGCCGCAAGCAACATGTGACTTTTGTGGAATAAGACACCCTACACATGAGCGTCAAGCTTCAGCTGAAGAAATAAATGATGTGGGGAACAATAATAGAGGAAATTACCAAGCTGGGAATATCTATAATGCTATGGGAAAAAGACATCCAGGGTTTTCTTGGAGCTCACCTAGTGGGGGTTTAAACTCATGGCAGCAAAATAATCCTAGACCCTAGCTTTAAGGACCACCAAGTTTACAGAACGAGCATTACCAACCACAACAGTAAAATTAGTCTAGTATGGAAGATCTCATGAAGGCATTCATCAACAAATAAGATGAAAAATTTGTGACTCAGGAACATCTATCCGAGAATATAGCACAGCCATATGGAGAAGGGCACGGCCATCAGAAATTTAGAAAGACAAATGGGAAAGATTGCAAATTTATTATCTAAAAGAGCCCCTAGGACTTTACCCTCTAACACTAAAAAGAACCCGAAGGAAACAATGAAAGTATATCTCTGAAAAGTGTCAAAACATTAGCTGACTAGTTGTGAAAGCGAGACTAGAAGCAGTAAACAAGCAGACTGAGAGAATGGAAGAGAAAAGGAGTGAAGAGCAGAACGACCAGATTACTGAAGTACAAAAGGAGATTGAAGAAAATAGACAACGAGGGGCAGCTTATGCTCAGAGTGGGCAACGAGAAAGTGGTGTTCTATATGAAGATGATGATCAAATACCCTAGTGATGAAGCATTTTCCTACTCATGTTTAAAACTACATGTTTTTGGGGAGTCTAGCACAGGAGAGGATGAAGATCCTGAAATAAAGAAAGAGACTGAAGATCTTGAGACAACGGATCAAGTGGTTGATGAGGAGGAACTAAAAAAGATGCTTCTAATCCTAGTGTGGAATTGAAAGTCCTCCCTACTCACTTGAAATATGCTTTTCTTGAAACTAACAATTTTCCTGTGATTATTTCTGCTTACTTGATAGGTACACAGGAGCAAAAGGTGGTGGAGCTGGCGAGAAAGTACAAAAAGGCCATTGGCTGGACTATAGCTGATATTCAAGGAATCAGTCCAGCCATTTGCATGCACAAAATTCAACCGGAAGAAAATAGCAAGCCAGTTGTCAGCCCCAATGCAACCGAATAAAAATTTGGAGGAGGTAGTGCACAAGGAGACCATCAAATTTCTAGATGCGGGAGTGATTTTTCCCATCTATGATAGCCAATTGATTAGTCTAATGAAAGTTGTACCTAACAAGGGGGAATGATAGCAGTGAAGAATAAAGACAATGAATTGATCACAACAAGAACAGTCACTAGGTGGAGAATGTGCATTGATTATAGAAGGCTAAATGATGCAAAAAGGAAAGACGAATTCCAACTTCCCTTCATTGATAACAGGCTCGAGAAAGTTTCTGGACATAGATGGTGCTATTTTTTTTATGGGTACTCAGGGTACAATCAGATACCCATTGCCCCAGAAGATGTTGAGAAGACTACATTCACTTATCTGTCAGGTATTTTTGCTTATATGAGGATGACATTTGGGTTGTGTAATGCACCAGCCACTTTCATAGGTGCATGATGTATATATTATTCAATCTAAACGGGAAGTGTCTAGAGGTATTCATGGAAGATTTCACTTTGTTTGGTGATGATTTTGATGACTGCTTGAAAATTTGGAGCTTGTGCTTGAACGTTATGAAGCTACTCCCTTGGTTCTTAACTGGGAGAAGGGCCACTTCATGGTGATAGAGGGAATTGTCTTGGGACACAAAGTGACTGCACATGGCATTGAAGTTGATAGAGCGAAGGTTGATATAATTTCTAGGCTCCCTCAACTGACTTCTGTGAAGATCATAAAAAGTTTCTTGGGACATGGTGGGTTCTATAGGAGGTTCATAAAATACTTTTCCAGCATTACCAAGCGTTGACTGCATTGCTAGCAAAGGATGTCAAGTTTGTGTTCACTGTGGAATGCTTAAGAGCATTCGAATTGATAAGAGAAAAACTTATCAGTGCTCCTATTATGATGGCACCAGATTGGATCTAGCCATTTGAAATAATGTGTGATGTGAGCAATATTGTTGTGGGGGCAATTCTGGGGCAAGAAGAGATAAGATGTTTAGGCCCATCTGCTATGCAAACAGGACGATGAATGATGCTCAAGTCAACTATGCCACTACTAATAAAGAGTTCTTTGTTGTGGTATTTACTTTTGACAAGTTTAGATAATACCTGGTAAGGAGTAAAGTGATTGTGCAAACTAATATTTGCTGAGTAAGAATGAGTCCAAGTCGCGTCTGATGCGGTGGATATTATAGCTCCAAGAATTTGACTTAGATATTAAACATAGGAAGGGAACAGAAACTCAAGTCGTAGATCATCTATCTCGACTTGAGAGACCTCTAGTTGAGGCAGTGGAAATAAGGGAAGATTTCCTTTATGAGCAGATTTTCTCCATTGCTGCTGTGTCTGAAAACTACCTTGGTATGCTGATGTAGCCAACCTTTTGGCTAGTGGATGGTTGTTACGTGACCTCTTGCATGATCAAAGAAGGAAGCTTCAAGGTGAGGTAAAAAATTATTTTGGAATGACCATTTCTTGTTTAAACTGTGTGCAGATGGTGTGATTCTAAGATGTGTGCCTGAAGGAGAGATGGCAAGCATTCCGTCTCATTGTCACGATAGAGTAGCTGGAGGATACTATGCTGGAAATCGCACTGCAGCAAAGGTCATGGAAGCCGGTTTCTATTTTCCTACTTTGTACAAAGACGCACGGGCGTATTTAGCTGCATGTGACAAGTGTCAAAGGGCAGGTAATATTAGCAAGAGGGATGAGATGCCTCTAAACTCCATTCTGGTAAGTGAATTTTTTTACGTTTGGGGCATTGACTTCATGCGCCTGCTCCCGGCTTCTCATTCTTATGAGTATATCCTAGTAGCCATTGACGACATCTCTCAATGGGTCGAAGCAATCCCAACTAGGACCAATTATGCTCGGGTTGTGTGTGAGTTCTTACAGAAGAACATCTTTACCTGCTTTGGGACACCTAGAGTTATTATCAGTGACAATGGGTCGCACTTTGTGAACAAGCAGTTTAATGCACTACAGTCTAAGTGTGGGTCACACACAAAAAAGGAACCCCATATCATGCCTAAACTAGTGGACACGTTGAAGTGGCTAACAGTGAGCTTAAACGATTTCTTTAAAAAATCATTAGTGCTTCTCGTAAGGATTTATCTGTAAAGTTGGATGAAGCTCTTGAATATAGAACTGCGTTCAAAATAACCATAGGGATTTAACCATTCAAATTAGTGAATGGAAATCGCGCAACCTACCTGTTGAGATAGAACATAAAGGTTATTGGGCAATTAAGTTTCTTCATATTGATCTTGTTCTTGCAAGTGAACACAAGTTGGAGCAAATGAATGAATTGGAGTAGTTTAGACTTGACGCGTATGAAAATGCACAGATTTTAAAAGAAAAGACAAAGAAGTGTTATGATCGTATGATTAAGCCGAAAGAGTTTCATGAAGGGGATAAAGTCTTATTATACAATAGTAGACTTAGGTTGTTCCCCAGAAAGTTCAAGTCAAGATGGGCAGGTCTGTATGTGGTGAGACATATCTCACTGTATAGCGCCATTGAAATACAGGATGAGGAAAGGAATGAGATCTTTAAGATGAATGGACAGACATTAATACCGTATCTTATTGGAGGATTTTACAAGTAATCCTCTAGCACCATGATCAAATAAGCTTAAGTGACAGAGTCAAGCTGAAGACTATAACTCAGAACTACTTTTAACCTTTTTTTTTCTTTTGTAGAGTAGTTTAGATGATTGTAAATTAGGACTAATATATTTTAGGAGTTTTAGTACTTGTTTGGACAGGTATGATCATGAATTGGACACAAATAAGCACATAATAGAGTGGGGATGCAACCTGTGAACTAAAAATGAAAAAATGACGGAACTTTGAGGAAAATGGCCTAGCGCGACGCGTAGGACGTCGTGCCCTGCATCGCACTAGGCCAAACTTCTCCTCTAATATAAAAACGACCCTCTTTTTAACTCTAGTTCCGCGTCGCTTGGGGAGCCTCACCCCGCGATGAGGCTGTTCATTTTTTGGCCAGTTATTTACAAAAAAAAAAAAAAAAAAAAAAAAAAAAAAAAGCAAAACAAAACACGCGCAGTTTCTTTTCCTACTTAACCCGACCCCCAACCCTCTTTTCCCCTATTTCCTTTCTTTTATTTTCTCTCATTCCTCTCTCACCCATTCCCTAATTCCTCAGTACCCTTGCAAATTCTTTTCCACTCAAATCATACCATCTTCTTCAAGCATTCAAGGTAAGTTCGTATGTCTCTTCTCCATCCCATTTTGTGTATTTATTGGTGGTATTTAGATAGTTTTAGCTTAGTTTATCCTAACCCTAGGTAGTTGTAAATTTTAACAATTTTTCTATTATTTCACTTCTTATGGCTTAAATTATGCTTGGAGTTGTTGGGATTTTCCTTTTTATTATGATTGTGTATGATTTTTGGTGTGTTTTGATGGTGTGGAATTATTTTGTGATGAAGCTTGGTAGGGTGCCTATATGGCCAAAAATTGGTGAAGTTTTGTGTAATTTTTATGCACGTGGTGATATTGTGAGATGTGGCGATGTTGTGGTTGTGTTGAGTGGAGTAATTGACTGATGTGTGTGGTGATTTTCACCTATTGTGAATTGGTGTTATGAGTAAAACTAGTGTCTACCATGTGTTTGTTGAAATGCCTTAGTGACATAAATTGTGTTATTGTTACTAAGTTGGAAGGGAATTGCTTCGTAGGCTGCATTGATAGATGATAAGTGTGGGGTGGAGGGCCATATGCTACTTTTGTGAACTTGTGAAGTATTAGCCCCGAGTGCTAATTGACTGCCCTCTCCATTGTTTCCCTAGTTGCTACTTGAGATGTCCAATTCATGCCAAGTACTTGTATAGTGTTGTATTGTAACTTCTTAATTTTGTTAGTAGTAAATTACTCTAACTTCTTAATTTTATTTTCTTAAGTTACTAGTTTAGCTTCTTGATTTTGTATTTTAGAATAGTGTAGTGTAGTTCGTGGTTATGTTGTTATAATGTTATGTTGGTGGTTGGGCGGGTTGTTGATTACTTGTGGCGTGCTTTCAATGGGGAAGTCTGAGTCCCCGATATATATTGTACTTGTGAACATGCCTGTGACATAAGTGTGGGGTGGTTCCTCATTTGGCTTGCTTGTTATTCTATATGTTGTGGCTAATGTTATTCGTCTTGTGCAAGTACAATGTCTTGCCGACCCAACAAACGTGCTAATACTGGTTCTTATAGGGTTGCTTCTACCAGCCGTAGAGGAGGTAGGCGGGCACAACCCCCTACTCCAATGGATCTGGAGATGGAGCGCATTGATCCAGATGCTAAAGAGGTCATAGAGTGCAAATTTGGTATTCGGGTTGTCCCAGCCCATGCTAGACATTGGTTAAGGACATTCGTCCCTGCTGTGAACCTAGAGTCTGAGGTTGCTATAGACAATGGAAAGTTGTCCCAAAAATATAATGAGATCTACAATAACATTTGAGATTTGGGTTTTGAAAGTCTCTTCCGTCCCGATGATACGGTGAACGTAAACTTGGTAAAGGAGTTTTTTGCCAACTGTCAACTTCGGAACATCCTGGATGCTGTGTACGAGGTACAGGTATGAGGTAAAGTGATTCCCTTCTCCTCCCAAGGGATCAATCAGATATTGGGTTTCACAGAGCACTCCCACAAGCTCTTTCAAAGGTTTCTTCATCGGTCAGACTATCCTGATATCCAGCGACAACAATGTGGAGTTGATTCATCTGCTGCATAGATGCGGGTGCTAATGAGCACCACAAAGACATGAAGACGGGCACATTCCAGCATCTGGACATGGTTATTTTACGGCTGATCAATACTAAAATTATGCCTACTCAAAGTGACACTGATGTCTCATGGCTAAAAGTGTGTTTGATCTATGCCTTATTGACAAGGATGAGGTTTGAACATGGAAAAATCATTCTAGAGCTCTTGGTGAGTATGCGAACATTTGGGGCTCGTCGCTTATACTACTCGAGTATGATCACTCGGTTGTTGTGTGCGCACTGTGTAGATGAGGAGTTTCATTATGACCGGACCATCCCAGTGCCATATCTTATCAAACCCTTTGATAGCATGACAGTGATACATCGTCATAATGATTTTGTTACTTCGGACCAAAGGCTGCTTCGTGTCAAGGAGACACTACAGCTGTTGTTTTCTAATTTGTTCCTTCACACTGATTAAGGGGACACTGACTTGGTAGAGTAGCAGCAGGACCACCCCCTCTCTGTTGTCACTAAACAGTTGTTGGGTCTGGCTGAGGAAGGACAATTGTCACCTGATGAGGACGTGAAATTCATCCCTTCTGATGATGAGGAGTACTTGCGCACCTTTGAGGATGATGATTAGGCAAAGGGCCTTAGGGAGTCACCTTTTCACTCTTGTTTCTAGTGTTTTGCATTGGGAATAATGCAATTTGTTAAATGTGGGGTAGGGTGTTTGTATTTGTTTGAATTTGTTTCTTTTCTATTTGCCAAATGGCTTTGTTTGATTTGTTTCTTGCTTTCTTAGATAATATCGTCTATAATTATAACTTTGTATTCTATGAGTCGTAATAGTTAGTTATAATAATTGTTTAGTTTAACTCTTTTCAGGCGGTGGATTTTGTCGACTTGTTCCTTGAGGAATTTGAAGTCGGATAAGAAAAATACAAAATATTCAAAAATGTAAAAATCCAAAAATATGTCTGTTATTTTAATTTTACTCTCTCAGGTAGTGTAATAACTCTCCCTTGGTTTTTCTTTGTTTCGCGCTTCTTTTCCACGGGATTTTATTTAAGTCAGGTGTAGTTAGTTTTTTCTTTCTGTATGAATAAAGAATCTTGAGTCATAGTGCCAATTTGAAGCAATTTTCCTTGATTGTGTATGTCTTGAGAGTGATGAGATGCTTAGTTGTGATGCCTAGGTTCAGTTCTTGATTCGTGTATAAGTACCTTAATTTGTTTTACCTCAATTTTTCTTAACTGCTTTGACTAGAGAGTCGGGATAGATCCGGTCCTAAGTGAATTATGTGCCAACGTGTGAGTGAGGTTTGTGTTGTTATTATGTGCATGTCAGTTGATGGCTAGAACGTGCCCGTGTGTTTACAAAGTGAAATAGAAGTCTTTTTCAGTCTAGGAAGTAACATAGGCATTTATTTATTGAGCAAATTATATGCTTGTGACCCGCCTAATTGATGTGCATCCTAGTTAGCCTTTTTTAGCTTGTAGTCATATTTTCTTTGGCAACCACATTACAAGCCTAACATGTTTGTTGAATTAACCATTTATTTGAACCTTTTACCTCTCATGGCCACCTGAAATATATATGATCTTGTTAAAAGCTAGGTGGAGGTGTGGTTGGGTTTTTGAGTGGAACTAGTGAGAAGGAGAAAGGTGCACTATTTGAAAAAATTATGAGAACCACTTGTACGGAATTGGAAAAAAAGATAATCACAATCTAGAAAAAAATGAAAAAAAAGTTGATGTTTGTATATATTATAAAGAAAATTACTCCTTGCTAATGGTAAATCTTCCATTATTTTTGCTTAAAGAAATTGGAAGCTTGGTGCTATATGATGTGAAGGTTGGGGTTTGGTTCAACATAAGTGTGGAGTTTGAATTAGTGAAATTATATATATTAAAGTGCTCGGGAAGGTGTAGTCACTATATCTAAATGTATCTTACTCGTCCCGCAACCTACAATACAGCCAAATTAAGTCATACTTGATCTTAACTGAATGAGCTCAATTAGTAAAGTTTTACACCATAGGCAAGCCTATGGTACGTTTTCTTTGGCACAAGAATCTTATTTCTAAGAAAGAGTGAATTTTTTCTATCTTGAATTCCTAATTGTTCTTGAATTTTATTGTGTCTGAAACTACTCTCTATATTTGGTGTGAGGGAACCTGATTGCAAAGGAAAGGTAATGTCTTTGGCCTATGTGTTAGAGTAAGTGAGCAGATTTTAAAAAATACGTGATGCTTGTGAGTTGAGTCTTGATGCTAGGATGTTACAGTACGATTCTTAGTCTTCTTTATATATTCTTGGTATAATGTGTTATAGAAGTTGTTTGATGAAAAAGTCATCCCTATGTGAAGTGTGATTTGATTGCTCGAGACGAGCAATGGTCTAAGTGTAGGATGTTGAAAGTAGGCTAGAAACTCGTGTATTAGAGCATAGCTTGCACTTTGATTACACTATTTTACGTGTGTTTGAGCTTAAATGATAGTGAATTATACTTATTACGTGTTTTATGCCGTGCAGGAAGTGATTCATAATTAAAAATATAAATTGTAGCTAATCGAACAAGTTGGAGCTTCGAAGTTTGAGTAGAAGCCCAAAAAAATAAATCAGGATCGAGTTTGGGGGTTGAGGACCACGCCTTGATGTCAAAAAGTGGACGAAACAATTCACTCCGAGAAAAATACATAACCGTGTCGCATGGGGCGCGGTGAGGCATGCCGCATCAGTGTAAAGTTTTTCTTACAGATTTTTACATGCTCTTTGACAATCTCCAAAGTTGCGCCGCATGGCGCAGCGCGCCAGTGCAACTTTTCGAGAGTTTTTTCCTGTTTCTGCTTGGAAAGAGTAGTTTTTTCCGGGCCCATTTTTACACGGTATAAATACACCAAAAATACATTTTTGAAGGGACTTTTTACCTATGAAATATTTGAGAAGCAGGTAAGGCAATAAGACACAAGAATTCACTAAGATTTGAACCAACAATCGGTGCATTACGGGAGTTTGTATCGAATATTAGCATTGATGTTTCATTGATTTTAAACCTTATCAAGATGACTTTTACTATTGCTATGGAGTAATTTCCCTTAGAGTGTTGACATATGTGGTTTATTTATAACTTGATTAGGGATTCGATTCTTGATAACTATTGAATTAACTGATAGAGTTTTAATTCGTATTGTGATGTTATTTATTATTTTGCTTAATCTAATGAGGAGATTTATATTTACTTTATTAACATCTTATGATATAGTTTAAATTACTGATACAAATAGGTAATCGAAAGCGCCTCTTGAATTATTAATCGAACAAGAAAATAAGAAAATATTCATGAGAAGATACCCGTTAGACCATAACCATCATTTTATTCGTTGCAATTGTTCATTATGCTTCAGTTGGATTAATTACTAAAATTAACGTTTAATCAAAGGGGGAACATTAACTTCAAGAGTAATCTTATTAACTGTTGAATTCGTGAGAATCAACAATATTCTACAGTGAACTGATTCAAGAATTTGATCCCGAGACAACTATCTTTCACATGTCTAGTCAATTACCCTTGTTTCTCTGATTGATATTTCTTCGTTGCTCATCTGCTATCCTTTGTGATCAATAGTTAATTGATTAATTTTTAGTAGTTAATCGTAGTTGAAAATCATTAAATCAAATGTTAATTTTCCTGGATAGTAACTACTAAAGATTATTGAACACTGTTTAAATCCAATCCCTATGGAGGTAATAATTAAACTATACTATCTTTAACTAGCGAGCATCAATTTCGTGTTGTGTTTTGAGCTCGTCATCTTTCCATGTTTACCCTTATATTGATTTTTGCTCCTCTATTAGATTTATGTTAATACTCGTAAAGGTTATTATGTCTAGTAGGTGTCTTGACTGTATCTCGTCACTACTCCACCTAAGTTAGTCTTGATACTTACTGTGGTGTACTCATGCTATGCTTCTGCATGTCTTTTGTGCAGATCTAAGTACCTCCTAACATGTCGGTCATTAATTAGTTGATTGTGTGTTGCGGCGAAGACTTTAATATATACCTGCCACTGCATTCGCATGACTCAGTGTCACCTTCTAGAGTTTTACTTCGTTATTGTTTATTTCCATTTCAAACTGTGATGTATTCAATATTCTAAGTTACTCTTAGAAGAGCATATGACTCTGTATTACAAGTGTCACGCCCCGAACATGGGGAGGCGTGGCTGGCACTCGGTGTCATACTGTCCCGAGTGAACCATTCTATAACTCATTATTTCTGTGACCATCGTGGGCCAACATGGCAACCACTCGTAGTGCATAACAGTAAGTGGGCAAACACTGTATCAATAAACTATCAATCTTAAAACATGAACACATATGGGCCGTCAAGGCCTCTGACATACTGTACAAAATGAACCTCTGTCTACAAAGCCTCTATGATTATTTGACATTAAATAGGACAGGGTACTGGCCTACCCATAAGTCTTTTAGCAAAACTCTGACACGATGACTCATAGACTCGGCTACACTTCGAATGAGGTGGAGTCTTACCTATCCTTTGCTGAATGCCAATCTCGTCTACTACGAGGGCTCGTCAAAACTGATTATCTATACCTGCAGACATGAATGCAGCGTCCCCAACAAAAGGATGTCAGTACGAATAATGTACTGAGTATGTAAGGAAATATACTGAAAGCTGATTTAAACTGATAATATAACAACTGAAAACAACTGGAAGTCAAAGATAATCTGATGATATGCTTACCTACTGATACTGACTCAACTCTCTCAATATAGTAAGTAAAATAGTTGTCCGGCCCTATAAGGCTCGGTATATATATATATATATATATATATATAACTTCTCTACCATAGTAGGCTCGCTCATAGGAGCTCGGCCATATTTGGCTCTGTATCTCGACCAAATGGGCTCACTCATAGGTGCTCGGCCATAGTAGGCTCGGTATATAACTTACCTTATGATCAGAGGTTGCCCAATAGAGGCCTGCCCATCGATTATAGCTCGATGGTAATGAAAATACTGTATATATAGACTCTCTGCTCTCTTGACTGGAAGAAGGAAATACTCAAATGAATATGAAGTCCCAATAAAGAGAATATTGTAACTTACAAAACTGGAAAATATATGTAACTTGCAAGACTAGAATAATACATGTAAATTTCAGGATATGAATTTTTCTTTATGCCTCGTTATCAAACTCGTGTAATTACGAGATCATGCCAAAATGAAGAAGATCTTAGCCTTAACATGCCTTTAAGGCCAACTTTCTACTTGTATCCATGAACAATCTCCTCCACGCCTTAATCTTATATGCCAAAACTAGTCTTCTTCCACCTTACTATTTGTGACGGTATTTATGTCGCAGTTGGCGACGTTCCTGGCAACTCCAGCCATGCCTAATGTAACTATGATGGCACTGTGCCCTAGTCAAGAGCGGTGTTCTCTCGCCATTTACCTCTATGGTTTCCAACAAGCGGTATGTCTCTACTCTTTACATCCTTAGTTATCATTCTACATATATATGCTTCATCTTCCAATACTTTATATCACGACCCAAAATCCCAAAGGTCGTGATGGCGCCGGACACCATTGTCAGGCAAGCCAATCATTTATCTAATTGAAACAATTTCTAGATTTTAACATTTATGAAAAACATTTCCTTTCACTTTATTACATATTAACTAAATAAAATATGTCGAATAGAACAGTGATTTAAATATTACAATTTAGCAAACATATCCCAACACATCCCAGAACCCGGTGTCACAAGTACATGAGCAATTTCTAGGAATTTATACAATTATTAGAAATCTGTCCGAAGTACAAATTGGATGAGGAAATTTAAAATAATGTAATAAATACAGTACGAGAGAGACTCTGTCAGCTGCGGATCGCCTCCAGATGATGCAGCTCGCCTAAGTCTCCGAATCCTCCACATTGCTATGAAAGTACCTGTGCAATAAAATGCACAGCAAGTGTAGCATAAGTACAAAAACAACGTGTACTCAGTAAGTCACCCGCCTAACCTTAGAGAGATAATAACGAGAGGTCGAATTAGACACTCACTAAGGGCCAGCAAATTAATTAATAGTATAAGATAAACACAATAGGCATGTGAAGGTAGTAAAACAGCATACGTATAAGGCACTGAAACCCAAGTAAATACTAGAAATAAACAACCAATTACCACTTTCTCATTATTTTCCAAAATATCTTAAATAAACAATTTCCTCTTTCTTTTCCCCCAAATATCATAAATCCACAATTTTTTCTTTATTTTCCCCAAAATATCTTATCACTTCAAAAATCATGAAAAATATTTAACAATTTAGCATGCGCATACGGGATAAGGACAACCGGCATGAGCCGTCATAATAATCAACTCTGCGCACTGCCGAGGATCGAACGACCCGTACCAAAAGTGCACCTCTCAATAAAATACTCATGTCTATGCACTGGCGAGGATCGAACGGCCCGTACCAAAAGTGCATCTCTCAATATAATAATCCTCTATGTGCACTGTCGAGGATCGAACGGCCCGTCCCATAAGTGCACCCCTCGATATAATAATCATGTCTATGCACTGTCGAGGATCAAACGTCCTGTACCAAAGTGCATTTTAAATCTGCCGTGGCGTACGGCCCGCTCCCATGAGAGTAGGGGAAATAACACTCCGCTCGCGGAATGTAAATTACGAAGCGGTCACATGAAGACATGCACAATCAATAATCCACCCCGAATACTTCGGGAATACCCAAGTAAATGACCGATTTATCTTTTGAAAAACCATAAATAGTATTTAAATCCCTTTTTCAAAATTCGCTTGCCGAGTGTATATAACGTTTAATAACACAACCCTATTCGGAAGTACAATTGCCCGCGAAGGAAATAAATTCTCCTTTTAGATGGTTTAGAAAATAAACTCTAATTCTTCCTTAGTCATTAAATTACAATTTCGATTATATTAGCTATCTAATATCACATACAAGATTACAGGTATAACAGGTAAGACATGCTAGTGGGTCCTAGGCTACCCGGACATGGCATAATAGTAGCCACGCACGGACTCATGTCACCTCCTGCGTACGTAGCCCCCGCAGATAGTAACACATACTTAATTAGTTCACCTAGGGGGACAATCCCCCCTCACAAAGTTAGAAAGGAGACTTACCTCGCTCTGAGATTCCATAACCGGCCTCCAAGCCCTTCAGATGACTCCAAGCGGACGCACAACGCCCCAAAAATACCACATAAAAACAAAGAAATGAAAATTCATCCTAATACTCGCAACAAACTCAAATTATATACTTTCCCAACCCGCTCAGAGAAATGACCAAAATGCCCTCGGGCCCACGTGCCCGAAAATCCGAAATTCTCGAAGATATATTCTACCCATAGACTTGCTAATTCAAATATACCATTCACTCAAATATTAATGCTCAATTCGTGGCTAAATTCCAAATTCACATTTTCTAGGTTTCTTCAATAATTTCCCAAATTCCTACCAATTTCCATGCATAATCCATGCATATAATATTGTATTTAACTTAGAAGCGTGAAGGAGTTACTTACCTTGACATTGCATGAAGGAATCCTCTCTTTGAAGCCTCCCAAAATCGCCTAAGCCAAAGAGGAAATAAAGACAATGAACCAAAATCCATGTTTTAAAACATTCTGCACAGGCCGATTTCCGCACCTGCGGTCCCCTTATCGCACCTGCGCTTCCGCAGGTGTGCCCATATCTCCCGCACCTGTGGCCTCCTTGGCTCCAGCCCAAAATCGCACATGCGGTCCCCTTATCGCACATGCGCTTCCGCATGTGCGCCCAAATCTCCCACACCTGCGGCCTCCTTGGCTCCAACCCAAAATCGCACATGCGGCTCCGCACCTGCGGCCAAAGCCTCGTAGGTGCGGATCACATCAGATGACAGCAACCTTCAGCATTTTTCAACTTCAAATATTGATCCGATAACCACCCGGAATCCACCCGAGGCCCCCGGGACCCCGTCAAATTATACTAACCTGTTCCAAAACATAACGCGGACTAGCTCGAGGCCTCAAATCACATCAAACAACATCGAAACCACAAATCGCACCCATATCCCAACTTTATGAACTTACAAATTTCCAACTTCTACATCTGATGCCGAAACCTATCAAATCACGCCCGATTGACCCCAAATTTTTCACACAAGTCATATTCGACCTTACGGACCTGCTCCAACTTCCGAAATCTCATTCTCACCTCGATATCAAAACTTCCACTTCGAGTCGAATTTCTCAAAAACCTTGAAATTTCTATCTTTAGGCAAATGACTTCAAAATGACCTACGGACATCCAGATTCACTTCTGATCGCGCTCCCAACTCCAGAAATACCATACGAAGTTGTTCCTAGACTCGGAATCCCAAACGGATATCAAAAACTCTAAAATGCACTTCAAACCCAAATTTATGAAATTCTTCAAAAATGTTGACTTCCACAATAAGCATCGAAACGCTCCCGGTTATCCAACACCTGATTCGGACATACGCCCAACTCCGAATCATCATACGAACATGCTGGAACCTTCAAATACTGATTCGGAGGTCGTTTACTCAAAATTCCAATCTTAGTTTATTCTTCCAACTTAAGGCTTCTGAAATGAGAATTTTCTTTCCAAATCAACTCTAAACTTTCCAAAATTCAATTCCGACCACACCTGCAAGTCATAATACCTGAAATGGAGCTGCTCACGACTTCAAACCTCCGAACGACGCGCTAGAGCTCAAAATAACCGGTCAGGTCATTACATTCTCCCCAACTTAAACCGACGTTTGTCCTCGAACGTGCCAAGAACTGCTCTGGAGTTATCTGGAAATCACTGTTTAACACCTCGAGCACATGCCCGTGCTACCACAAATTCCTACCAATTTCCATGCCTAATCCATGCATATAATCCTGCATTTTACTTAGAAGCATGAAGGAGTTACTTACCTTGACATTGCATAAAGGAATCCTTTCTTTGAATCCTCCCAAAATTTCCTAAGCCCAAGAAGAAATAAAGACAAATGAACCAAAATCCTTGTTTTAAAAAATTCTGCCCAGGCCGATATCCGCACCTGCAGTCCCCTTATCGCACCTGCGCTTCCGCAGGTGTGCCCATATCTCCCGCACCTGCGGCCTCCTTGGCTCCAGCCCAATATCGCACTTGCGGTCCTTTTATCACACCTGCGGCATCCTTGGCTCCAGCCCAAAATCGCACATGCGATTCCCTTAGCCGCACCTGCGGCTCCGTACCCGCGGCCAAAGCCTCGCGAGTGCGGATCATACTAGATGACAGCAACCTTCGGCTTTCTTCAACTTCAAATATTGATCTGATAACCACCCAGAATCCACCCGAGGCCCCCGGGGCCCCGTCCAATTATACCAACCTGTTCCAAAACATAATGCGTACTTGCTCGAAGCCTCAAATCACATCAAACAACATCGAAACCACGAATCGCACCCAAATCCCAACTTTATGAACTTAGAAATTTCCAACTTCTACATCTGATGCCGAAACCAGTCAAATCACGCCCGATTGACCCCAAATTTTGCACACAAATCAGATTCGACATTACGGACCCGCTCCAACTTCCAGAATTGCATTCTGATCTCGATATCAAATCTTTCACTTCCGGTCGAATTACTCGAAAACCTTCAAATTTGTATCGTTAGCTAAATGACTTCAAAATGACCTGCGGACATCCAAATTCACTGTAACGACCCGACCGGTTGTTTTGAATTATCGGACCCCGTTCCACTAAATGAAACTTTTCATAGCGGCTTATTGTGATTTATGACTTGCGGGGGCAGGTGGTCCGGGATTCGAAAGTGTTTAGAGTGCTATAGGAACACTTGGTTCCTTAAGGTTAGCCTTTAAGGCCAAGTTTGACTTCAGTCAACATTTTCGGTAAACAACCTCGGAATCGAGTTTCATCGGTTCTGGTAGCTTCGTATGATGATTTCGGACCTGGGCGTATGTTCAGAATGGGTATCTGATAATCCGTGAGCGTTTCGGCACCCAATATTGAAATAAGAAGTTCCTTAAGTTCCTATTGTGGTTTGGGACGTGTTTTTGTGTTATTAAGGTCCGAATGGAAATCCGAGACCGGGAATAGTTCTGTTATGTCATTTATGACTCACCTACAAAATTTGGTGTCATTCTGAGTAGTATATGTCGGTTCGGCGCGTTGTTGGCGAAGTCAAGAAAACTTAAAGTTCCTAAACTTGGTTCTAGGGGTTTTGAGGTGTGATTTTGAGTTTTAGGTGTTCCGAAGGCTCGAGCGAGTATGTATTATGATTTGGGACTTGTTGGTATATTTGGACGGGGGCTCGGGTCGGACCAGGTGCCTCCGGGACGCCACACGAGGCCAAAAACTAGGTGAAATAGTTGTTGGTGCACGTGTTATGGTGTTGACCACAGGTGCGGTTGCCCAGTCGCAGGTGCGGGACCGCTTCTGCGGTCCCATCCTCGCAGGTGCGAACCCCAGTGGGCAGGACATTTCTCGTAGGTGCAGACAAAGTTCCGCAGGACCGGAGCCGCAGGTGCGGTCTCCACTCCGCAGGTGCGGTCTCCACTCCACAGGTGCGGGCCCAGGCTTCCTCGTCCATTTTCGCAGGTGCGAGCCTTTGCTCGCATGTGCGAGACCGCAGGTGCGGAAACACTGTCAGACAATGTGTTTCTTAAATACGGGATTCTTCATTATTTCTTCACTTCTTCCTCCATTAGAACACCTTGAGAGCTTGGGAAAAGGGTTCAATGACTCAACCACTGAAACGTAAGTAGATTATATTCTAGAGTTAGTTAATGCATGCATTCTTAGTGGAATTTAACTACTTAATTAGTGAAAATTTAGGAATTTGGGTAGTAACCTAGGGCCTTCGAGAATTTAGAAAATGACCCGCGAATTGGCTATGAAATCATTCAAAAATCGTACATTAATGATCCTTAGGCTATGGGTAAGTGTTTTCTTCGAAAGTTTTTGGAATTTGAGCATGCGAGCCCGGGGTTGGATTTTAGAATTTCTTCAAGAATGGCGAATTTGACTTAGTAGTAGGAGGATTTCCACACTTTGAGCATAAATTGATGAATTTATATAAGATTTGGCTAGTTTCGAGTCCTCGGGTGTAGAGTTCGGAGTTTCGGGTGCGTTCTTGGTCCAGGGAGTAGATTCGACACGAGGTGAGTCTCCTTTCTAACCTTGTAAGGAGGAAATGTCCCCTTAGGTGCTTTAAATGACTATGTGCTAATGTTTGTGGGGGATACGTATGCGCAAAGTGATGAGAGTCCGTACGTAGAGACTATTATTGTTATGTCCGGCTAGTTAGGCCTACACCATGCCTTAAGGAATTTTTCATGAAAAGTAATTGATAAAGAATAAACGTGTGGATTGTGTGTCCATGTGACCGATTCGCAATTTACATTCCGCGAGCGGAGTGTTATTTCCCCCACTCTCATGGGAGCGGCTCGTACGCCACGGCGAGATTGAAAGATATATATATTATGGTTCGGGTCGTTCGACCCTCGGCAGCACACAGATATGATCATTATGATGGCTCAGGCTGGTTGTCCTTATCCTGTATGCGCATGTTAAATTGTTAAGAATTCTTTTATGGATTTTGAGTGTTCATATATATATATTTTTAAATGAAAGAAAAGAATAATGAAGTGGAAATTGTATATTTACCTCCAGTATTTATTTGAATTACTGTTATTTTAAATGCTTATTGCTTTTGTCATCCTTGTATGTCCATTACTGATATTGTATATCGCTAATCATTTTATTGGACCTTAGTGAGTGTCAAGCCGACTTCTCATCACTACCTCTTCGAGGTTAGCCTGGATAATCACTGGGTACATATTTTTTTATGTACTCATTCTACACTTTTGTACTTAAATGTACAGGTTCTGAGGCTGGTGCATCTGGTTATCAGACCGGAGCTCGATTCTGATCTTAGGTGGAGCCGACTTCACGGTGAGCTGCTTCTCCTGACGATCCTCGGCAGCACCATGGAGTTTTCTTTTGCTTATTTCCCGTCTATTTCCTTCAGACAGTGGGATTGTATATTATGTTTTCTATATTATGTTAGTATGTCCGTAGAACTTGTGACACTAGTTCCTAGCACACACGTAGTTGTTATTATGGTTTGCAGGTCTATATATATATATATATATATATATATATATATATCGGCTCATTCTTCTTTTTGACTGCTTTTGGTAAAAAAAATGGCTTGCTATCTTTTTCAATTAATGTTTTTGAACTTTAGAAACTTGGCACGTATTGGGATGTTTAACTAATCATGGGAGAAATCATTAGTAATTTAAGTGTAGGCTTGCCTAACCCCGGTATTGGGTGTCATCACGACCTGAGTTAGTATTTTGGGTCGTGACATTCACTTCTGATCATGCTCCCAACTCGAGAATCACCATACGAAGTTCTTCCCAGACTCGGTATCCCAAACGGACATCAAAAATTCTGATATGCACTTCAAACCCAAATTTATAAAATTCTTCAAAAATGCTGACTTCCACAATAAGCATCGATACGCTCCCGGGTTATCCAAAACCCGATCCGGACATACGCGCAAGTCCGAAATCATCATACGAACCTGCTGGAACCTTCAAATCCTTATATGGAGGTCGTTTACTCAAAATTCCAATCTTAGTTGATTCTTCCAACTTAAGGCTTCTGAAATGAGAATTTTCTTTCCAAATCAACTCTAAATTTTCTGAAATTCAATTCCGACCACACCTGCAAGTCATAATACCTTAAATGGAGCTGCTCACGAATTCAAACCGCCGAACGACGCGCTAGAGTTCAAAATAACCGGTCAGGTCGTTACATTCTCCCCAACTTAAACCGACGTTTGTCCTTGAACGTGCCAAGAACTGCTCTGGAGTTATCTGGAAATCACTGTTTAACACCTCGAGCACATGCCCGTGCTACCACAACCCAGTTTAGTACATTAGCTTGATCACATAGGAAGATTTCTTCTTTTATCCATATAATAAGCTCAGAATTCATTCTAACACCTGAAAGTTCTCTCCCAGGCCTAGTTCCAATATATAAACACCGTATCATCCACCACCTGATATACCAGGACATAACTGCATACCTTTGCTGAATCAACACCATTCACCGCATAACTCATCATCCACAAAGGTGCTATTGAGATATTGGGCCCTTATGGTATCTCGTACACATTCCGACGATTGGCCGAGCGAATAAGTCAACTTCAAAGTGAATTTGTTGTGTGCGGCTATGCCATCCTAAGGTGCTGCTAAATGGATAGATCTCTGACCACAACGACATCCCCTGAACCTAAATAGCCAAAATTTCACGAATCTGATGCTCCCAATGCACCTCATGATATATATACATACATCATGCTATATTGTTGACGATACCACCACAATGGAGGAGATGTGCATAAATTCATACCCAACTGCAGAGTTAACAAATCCTTGAATACCTCATCTTGACTAGAATCATCACTTCATTATGAACCTGAATAATGGTATTTGTTCTTTAATATACACTTCACATAACCTTATCGCACT